>APFE030278542.1:146229-193534 GCA_000404065.3 Pinus taeda
CGCGACAACAAAGCTAAAGGCACCAGAGATATCATTATGTAGCATAAAGAACTAATGTCTAAACTATCTACTTGCAGGTTAATGAAAGCAAAATCAGTTTACTTCACCTATAATCACAATAGCTCGCCAATTAACTTCTAAAACGGGGTTAAGCTAAAGGCACCGGAGATATCATCATATAGTATGAAGGACTGATATCTAAACTATCTACTTGCAGGCTAATGAAAACAAAATCAAATTACTTCACCTATAATCACAATAGCTCGCCAATTAACTTCTAAAACAGGGTTAAGCTAAAGGCACCGGAGATATCATCATATAGCATAAAGAACTTGATATCTAAACTAGCTAAAAGCAGTAAATAAATCTCACTAAAATCAAAGCATAACAACTGGAATCAAGAGCTAAAGTACAGTAGAGGAAGCAAGTCTCATATCACCACTTGATGCAAAAACTATATTAAAATGCTCGAGCATAACTTATCCTGAAATGCATTGATCAGTGTTAGTGGAAAATATAACAATGTTGCAAAAACATGTATAGGAGTAAAAAGATTAATACCATGAACAGAACGTGAGAGATGTACAGTTCAAATAAAGGAAAACATGCATGAAAACTACACAAAATGAAAGAAAAACCTCAACTAGCAAGGGCCCTCTGCACAGCCCTGGATTAATACGCTGTCACTTCAAACCACGCTTTAAACAGTCATAAAAGAAAACAGAGTTCGTGTATCATGAAATAGAGGACATGTCTCTCGGTTCTTGTATCATGAAATAGAGGACATGTCTCTCGGTTACAACAACAAAATAATGCTAAAACAACAGTATCAAGACTAATTACTTGCGTTGCAAATGCTTATACTTATAGAGGAAATAGATAACTGTCTTTTGGAGAAAAATCTTCAGCAATGGACACGTGAACAGGTCAGAGTCCGGAAGTTCAGCCTCTTGGTTGCCATAAACATTAAATCTACTCAAAGTGGATATTAGATTGCATTATGGAGACGGCTTGCAGATGGCAAAAATGGATCTGTGAATCTAGGAACGGTTTCAGACCTTTTCACGTGCTGGAACAAAGTCCTAGTTGATGTAGGACTCTCTGTTGACCATCCTTTGACCGATGCCTTTCTTCACAAATTCGGCTAAACAGATAGACCTTGTCCATGTATGGATCATTTCTGAGCTACCCATGTGCCTCGTTTCTCCTGCCGACACCTGTAACCTACAGAACAATGAAAACGGCTGCGGAATTGCGAGTTAGCTGCGGAAAGTGACTACATTCCGTAGCTGATGAACAAAATCTAAATCAAATAACACACACAAGGATATAGTTTGAAAATCACTCAAATGCGCTCTTGAAATCAATATGTAACAACTTTTGATAGCTTATGAGGCATTGGTATGAGAAAATAGAAGAAAAAAGGTTTAGGAAAGTATGTAGAAGAGAGGTAGTTCTGGGGCTCAACAGTTATCTAGATATGCTATTTTGAATTTTACGAGACATTGTACATATAACTTAGATACCAAATTTGAAGCAGAGCAAATGATCCATGGACTTTCTTATATTATAATATGATATGTCTGCCATTCTGTAATATTTTTCTAGGTTACTTTCAGTGGAGAAGTTACACCACTACAGTATTTTACGTAGGGGGGAGTTGGTGGGTTCAAATTTGACTTAGTGGTTTGGTAAAAAATGTAAGTTTGTATGATGTGATCTGTTCTGAGCATTAAGGAAATATAATACGGTTTGTTCAAAAAATAAATAAATGCAATGATGCAGATGGAAATTGTTACCATTAATACCAATTCGAATGGGACAATAATACACAATTGTGTGAGTGCATAACCTGGGATGTAGGACTTGTTATCAATTCATTCTTTGTAACGCATTACTAGCAGTTTTGTTCTTCACCTATAAATTACAGATTTCATGAGAAAATTCAATTCAATTTGTGTGGCTGAGTATAAATAATGTTAATAAATAGAAATGAAAAGTACAGCTATTATGATGTGCACCTGTATTGGTCTTGATCCTCATTTTGATGCGCATAAAAATGAAATTAGCTAGGTAGTAGTTATTTGAGTCACATTAATGTCACAAGAGTTTTTAAGCGTGTAGATATGCATAGATGCGGTTAAATGCATTTAGAGGGTCTTTAAACTGTATAAACTTCTGTGCCTAAACTATGTTCAATTTTGACAATGCAGCATGGTTGGAGAAGCCATCGAAGCAGCGTTGATGAATATGGCATGTCCTTACCCTCTTCAAGCGCATCAAATTCAGGGTCTAGATTACCAAGCTGTATATCCTGTTATTCAATGGCTAGTCAAACGAGTTTTACAAATGCGAGAGGAGCTTGGAGAAGAGGTATGTGTGTTGTTATACCAATGTGCTTATCACAGTACATATCTGTTTTATATGCACATTTAGTGCAGCTACACCAATTGATTTTTAAATGCATAAATTTATAGGTTCAAATCCAGAGGAGGGTAGAGTTTGTACACCTCCGTAGACTTTAGTAGTCAAATCACAGCGCAGAGGGGGGTCCTTTGTCCCACAAACAAGGGGGTCTCATACACCAATTTGGTGTTTAACTTGGTTGTGACCTTAAAATTAGAATATTATTATTATAAGCAATTTATGGCTTGAGTTCAACCATTTAGACATTTAAAAATCCAAGTGACATCAGATTTTATTTGCTGTAATAGAAACAAAATGTATACAAAGATTCTGAAGTCCAGTCTTGGTTGAGATAGGGTCTAGAAGAGAAAGCAGATAGAGATGGCCATTGAGAGTCGAAGCCTATTTACTCAGATTCTATATGGAACCATTATATAGGAGTGATTATTTTTTGCGAAGTGGTAGGGTTGAATGGGAGACTATCATGTAATGTTTGGAAGTTGTTGGGTTATTCCTACATTTTCACAGAGGATCTATTGTGCTTTTTACTCTCAAATTTATGGCCAACATGAAATGTGGGTCATGTCATTCTGGATTCTGAAATATTTTCTGACCATGTCAATGTGTAGGCTGCATTCTTAATCTTAATCTTAATCTATTTGTGGATTCATAATAATTTTTAGGGCTAATAACTAGGCATCCCCAAGGTACAAGTGTAGTTGTTTAGGTACTGTTACCACTGGAAAATGCAAAATCCAATTTGCATTTTCAGATACATTCTTTTCACAGCATTGCAAGACATGTATATTTTGGTGGGATGGTTTATCTTTTCTCTTATATGTTTGGAGACAGTGTTTCACATGTGGTATAGATTCATCTTTGGAGCCCTTATCCACTTATTTTCATGTTTTTTCATTGAGGATGCATCCCACTTTCCACGAGGCAATGGTTATATATTTGATGCATTATGAGCCTCTTGGCATATTCCACTAGGATGGTGATCCGTAGGAGAAAGAGCACACGTCATCTAAGAAGTGTTGTGTGGTTTATTGCTGATTAAGAATCGCTCATAAGGAGAGTCCTAGCTGTGGAGGTGACATGTGGCATACATTGAGTGTTTCAAGGTTAAAGGTTATCATCAAAGGAAGAGTTCAACATTGGATGAAGACAAGTTATACTTTATTGTGGTTTTGATAAAAGGATGCATTTTTTCATGAAGAGCGTCCTATTGTCGCCTGAATTGTACACCCAATGCGACAACGCTCTTGGCAGGGGCTGTCACTTTGATCCCTGCCCACTCTGTTTAAGTTATCTCCTAAATGTAGGCTAAGGGGGGTAGTCCTTATAAATGAAATAATGAGGAACCGGTTGGAAAACAAAAAGTTCAGGAGATACAACTGAATATCCTAGCAACTTGAATTATAATTATGTGACAAGTAGAATTATTAAGCACAACCAATTAGATTCTTAAGAGATAAATCATAGACCAGTGCCTCAAGATTAATTACTTGCACAACAAAAATCAATATGTGATGTTACCAAATGAACAATTGATGGAAGATGAAAAATCTATTCTAGATGAAATGCAGGATCTAATCTAATGTAAGATCTTGGTTAATTTTAGTTAGATGCCTATTTGGGTGAATCCTTTTCCTCAATTATTTTGAAGCTATCCACAAACAAGGTTGTAGAGAGACGTGCTGGGGAAGAAGGCTATAGTCTCATTAACGATACCTTCCCAGGGCCTCTAACCACCCAAGTGTTTCTGTTCCTACAAGGGATTGTCCACAAGAGAACTACAAGGTCACCTGGTCCAAAGAATTCTATGTGCTGGGAAAATAGTCTTCTTGGTCCAACAAATTTCTTGATTGGGCCATCTTGCCTTGGAAATGAGGCACTTTATTTTTGACTTGAATTTTTGCCTCAATAATCTTTTGATATTTTTTCCACTTGGAGAGTAATTAACTTTTTTCCTCTTATTTTATTTTTGACAATTTATGGCTAATTTTATTTTTATTTTTGCTAGAAAATTTAAATAATAGATTCAAGATAGGATTACAAATATTTTTCCACCCTCTAAGTAAGTCTAAAAATATTTTGGTAATGGTGTTCTAATTATGAGGAACCATTCACCAAAAATATTCCTAGACAACACTTTTACATCAAGAAATTACAATAATCAACCCTTAGAAGGAGAATTTTACACATAGAGACTCAACCAAATTCTGTGACACAAGACACATGATCTAGTATGCTAAAAATACATCGACTCGATAGCACTAGGACTCGCCTAAGGCCTTATCAACGAGTTCCACCCTAGCTATGGGGTATGTTTGGGAGAAAAACTCTGCTAATTATTTGTGTTTAGAAACACAAATAATTTAGGGAGGTTAAAAAACTCCCTAGAGTGAAACCCTTTGTTAATGTTAAAATTGGAAATTAGGGCCAAACTCCATGTGGGTCATCTTATTTATGACAACTGTTATTTTTCTTGGATCCCTCTCATCGAGAGGTGTACGATTGATCTAAAGATCATCCGATTCCGATAAGTATTGATGGAGATATGAATTTATTTGTGCTATGGGACAATTCGTCAAGGTCGGCCAGCAACTAAACTGCCCCCTCTTGTGCTCCACGTTTTTGTATAAATACAAGTGCCTTGCAAGTCATTTGTACACACAACTCTCTTGAGATTTCTTCTTCTCCATTTGTTTTGGGTTTTAGTGGAAAGAAGAATCTCTAAGGGATAAACGCTGTCCTAAATGTAGTCCTAGATGATGCCCTAGCAGCTCTATGCATGACCTAGATCTAGCATGTAGTCAGCCCTAATCCTCTACGTTGTCAAGGAAGAAAGCCCTCATCTACCACGCTGTCCCGAGGGTGACCCTAACCGCAGTTATGGAAATGCCCTAAATACTCAGCGATGGAAATGAAGGCAGAAACCCTAGCCGTAGGTCTAAGGAGGAGAAATGACCTAATCTTAGTTGCTACGCTGCCTAATAGAGATGGTACCTAAACGCTGTCTTAGAAGAGAAGTTCTACACAAGTAGCCCTCGCTGTCATGGAGCTCTCACACTTAAACGCTGAGGTAAAGAAGCCACCTCCAACTATCCTTAACACTATTCTCTAACTATTGTTTTGATTGTCATAGATTTCTGTCTTAATGGAAGCCTATTGCTGTCACCTAAACGCTGAGAGGAGAAGACATTGGCATTGCTATGTGCTAGGCCGCAGGCCATATCACTATAGCTAGCCACCTTGAATATGACAGCTGGATGTATAATGCAGCATAGTGCACAATGGGACAACAATGGTACAATGTTACAACAATGGAACATGGTACAACAATGTGACAACAATGGAACATGGTGCAACATATGGTAAAACAATGGGACAACAATGGTCAATGGCATATAGTGCACAATGGGACAACAATGGTACAATGGTACAACAATGTGACAACAGGGTACATGGTGCTGCAAACTCATTGGACATCACAATGATAGGACAACAACATGTTGGTACAACAACATGTTAGGACAATAGCATGTTGGGACAACAACATGTTAGGACAACAACATGTTGGGACAACACAATGAATAGGACAACTATGACATTGTGCAGCAGTGGCACAATTGGACAACAACAACAAGAAGTACATGGTGGTTGTACATAGTGGTATGGTACATGGAACAACTGTATTTAGTGCAACAAGTTCATTGTGCTGCAATAGTATGGTACATGGGACAACAACAACAAGAAGGTACAACAAGCATAGTGTTGCAAGCACATTGGGACAACAATATGGTACTTGGTGCAACAAGTACACAAAGCAGCAATGTTTCAGCAAGCACATGGGTGATGGCATGGTGCAGCAGTGGCACAATGTACAACAGTGCTAAACACTGGGACAATAGTGCAGCATAAGGTGCAACAGTATGATGTGTACATCATGGTCATAAGGTCCAACATTGTGATGATGGGTGCAGCATGGTGAGCAGCATGATGACGAGATGCAACACAATGATAGGTGAAGGAGTCACCTTGGAGAATCAGTTGAAGTAGCATGTCTTCAGCTGATCTCATGTATCATCTTCTTAGAGATGATCTATGCTCTTATCTAGATAAGTCAAAGTGTTGACTTCTGTTGTAAATGTACTATCTCTCTCTCTCTCTCTCCGTGTTGAACTATTGAAGAGCATATAAGAAAAATTGATCAAGGGTTTCCCCACATTAGTGTTTGTCCCTGGCCAGCGCCACATCTTGTGTCCTCTTGTCTTGGCTTGTCTTCTGCGATTTATGTTTATGTTTTATCTGCAATTTACTTTGATGATGTGATTGCTAATCTGGAGAAGGTATTGAGCTAACTGTGAAAATTAAAATAAATTGCTCTAAGCATAGAACATACATAAAATTAACATGGCATTAGAGGTGAGGTGAAGACAAAGCCCAAGCAAGAGTGAAAGAGCAATCGCCGAAGACAGTAGGGAAAGGACAAAAGGATCAATGGATTCCCTCTTCAAATTTGCCAAGGGTGAAGTCGAGGCAAAGAATATTATCAGAATGGCGCAGCAGAAGCTTCTGATGGACCACCTAAAGATCACTTCAATGGGAAGTCTGGATCTAAGGGTGGAAAGAAAGACAGATGCCTTGTTTGTAATAAGTTCGACCATTATGCAAAGGAGTGTCTGAATGGCAGGGACACATCTCTTGATGAAGATAACAATCATTCCAGGGACATCTTCAATGATCGGAGGAATGATAGGTAATGCAGGTCATCAAGGAAATGACTGACTCTTCAAAGAAAGCAAGGAACCCGAGGTATGAAAATCAAATGTTGTTTCTGATAAGATAAAAAAGCGTTATCTTGGATTGGCCCTCTCCTTCAGATTTTTGGGAATCTTGCTTATTGATTGTAGTGCTTCAAGGCACTTCATCGGATAGTAGGGTGATCTCTCTAATTTGGTAGAGATGGAAACAATCGTGGGATACCACCTATCCTGGAAAGGGTGTAGGGAATGTTACCCCCAATTGAATGAGGGTAACTCGATTCATTTACAAAGATCTCTTTTGTGTACCTGATTGCAAGAAGAACCTGGTACGCGCTTGAAAATAAAATTTTCAAAGATGCTTTTACTCATGGGTTCAGGGTTGGCAATTTGTATCCAGTTGCAGGATAGTCCATTGGGGATCATGTCAATTGACATATCTCATCTATAACACCGGAGGTCTACTTATGGGGCCCTACCCAATGTGGGTCAGATGGTGACAGGGATGCCTGAATTCAAGAAGAGCATGAAGGTACATGTCTGAGATGTGCCGAAGAAAAGTCTTACAAGGGGACCATTCCCCTCGTGTAGCAGGTCCACAGGTTTGGAACAACCCGACGAGTTTGAGATTCATGATCGGGAATCCCATGTATCCAGGTGGAAGAAACCCTCTATAGCTTGAAGCAAAACAACCCAGGCGTAGTATGAGAGGATTGATCGCTGTCTGATGAAGTTGAGATTCACTAGGAGTGAAATCGATCCAAACCATTGCTCAAAGTTTGTGGATGATAAACCTCTCATACCGACACCTTTTGAGGACGACCTATTTCTGACAGGTGCAGACCCTCTCATTTACAGAAGTAAGAGGGAGTTGGATCCCGGATGTGGAATGGTAAATTGCAAGCCCGTGACTACCTCTAGGATCTTAACTTTCAGAAGTTATATGGTAGTGATATCGGACCAGATTTGGGAAATGCCTTTGAGTTTCATAAACTCATTTGTGTTGATGTTCTTGGTGAACTTCTGTCCGAACATATGTTTTGCAGTTAGCATGATGAGCTCATATATGGCTGAGCCTCACTGGATTGGTGCCAAGAATCTTCTGTGATATCTTTAGGGCACAATCTCTCATGAATTGAGATACATTGCCGGAAATGTGAAGTTGCATGATTATTCGAACGCTGACTAGGCAAGCAGTGTGGAGGATCTCAAGAGCACTTCCGAGTGCTGATTCTCGTTGGGTTCTGCTCGATATCCTGGATGAGCAGGAAGCAGAAGATGGTTGCTTTGAGCACCGCTGAGACTGAGTACATAGCTACGAGTGTGACCTCATGTGAAGCTGCCTGGTTGTGGGAGCTCTTCAGTGAGCTGTTTGTACACATGATGGATACCACCGTGATCTTCTGTGTCAACCAGGGGGGGATTCAATTGTTGAGAATCCCGTATTCTATGATTGCTCCAGTATATAGACATCATATACTACCTTATCTGGGATATGGTACGTCGATGAGCGAGGAGTCTCTATCGCATTGAGACTGATGTACAGGTCGCAGACATTCTGTCAAAGCCCTGGGGAAAGGTCAAATCCGTGACTTTCCCGAATGACTTGGAGTTGTTGAGGGACTTTCTTGTGAGGGTCTTACATGTTGCATGCATTGAGCTCTGGGAGCTTTGGGGGGCTTGGGTACTACTGGAGCAACACGCGACCATAGGGCGACTCACCCTCCCCTAATGGTGCACTGTGTACAGGGTGAATGGTTCAGCCTTCCCCTGTGATACCCCGAGGTGACTTAGGGACAGGATGAATGGTTCTCCTGTCGAGGCATCCTACCCATGCAGTCTGGGACTCATGGGAAGTACCTCTCATCTGGCCAATGAGCAGGGAAATGGGGTTAGGGACCATAGTAGTACCATCAATTGACGCATCGTTGTATCTATTGTACTCCCTATGCTAGGATGACCTACATTGATCTGGGATCAGTATGAGTGGTTTGAAACACTCTCTTGTGATATTGATTTGGGATCAATAAAACTCACTTCGGGTTGGTAGAGAATGGTATGAGACATTCTTGATCAATTCTTCTTCTTCATGGTTCAGCAGAGCAGAATAGAGCAGAGCTCAATAGAGTAGAGCAGAATAGAGCTCAGTAGAGCAGAGCAGTGCAGGGCACTGATGGAAGAGATAGTACAGTCTGGCAGATGGATCAGCAGATGGAGTTCTCTCTAGTTGAGAGGGAGTGTTAAAATTAGCAACTAGGGCCAAACTCCATGTGGGTCATCTTATTGATGGAAGATGATATTTTTCTTGGACCCCTCTCATCGAGAGGTGTAGGATTGATCTAAAGATCATCCGATTCCGAGAAGTTTTCATGGAGATATGAATTTATTTGTGTTATGGGACATTTTTCAAGGTCGGCCAGCAACTAAATTGCCCCCTCTTGTGCTCCACGTTTTGGTATCAATACAAGTGCCTTGCAAGTCATTTGTCCACACAACTCGCTTGAGATTTCTTCTTCTCCATTTGTTTTGGGTTTTAGTGGAAAGGAGAATCTTTAAGGGATAAACGTTGTCCTAGAAGGATGCCCTAAACGCAATCCTAGATGATGCCCTAGCAACTCTACGCATGACCTAGATCTAGGACGCAATTAACCCTAATCCTCTACGCTGTCAAGGAAGAAAGCCCTCATCTACTACACTATCCTAAGAATGACCCTAACCGCAGTTATGGAGATGCCCTAAATACTCAGCCATGGAAATGAAGGCAGAAACCCTAGCTGCAGGTCGAAGGAGGAGAGATGCCCTAATCTTAGTTGCTACGCTGCCTAATGGAGATGGTACCTAAACGCTGTCTTAGAAGAGAATTTCTACACAAGTAACCCTCGCTGTCATGGAGCTCTCACACTTAAACGCTGAGGTAAAGAAGCGACCTCTAGTTATCCTTAACACTATTCTCTAACTACTATTTTGATTGTCATATATTGTTGTCCTAATGGAAGCCTATTGCTGTCACCTAAACGCTGAGAGGAGAAGACATTGGCATTGCTATGTGCTAGGCCGTAGGCCATAGCACTATAGCTAGCTACCTTGAATATGACAAATGGATGTATAGTGCCACATAGTGCACAATGGGACAACAATGGTACAATGTGACAACAGTGGAACATGGTACAACAATGGAACATGGTGCAACATATGGTACAACAATGGGACAACAATGGTCAATGGCATATAGTGCACAATGGGACAACAATGGCCAATGGCATATACTGCACAATGGGACAACAATTGTACAACAATGTGAAAACAAGGTACATGGTGCTGCAAACTCATTGGACAACACAATGATGGGACAGCAGCATGTTGGGACAGCAGCATGTTAGGACAACAGCGTGTTGGGATAGCACAATGATTAGGACAGCTAGGCATGGTGCGGCGGTGGCACAATAGGACAACAGCAACAACAAGTACATGGTGGCTGTACATAGTGGTATGGTACATGGGACAACTGTATTTAGTGCAACAAGTTCATGGTGCTGCAATAGTATGGTACATGGGACAACAACAACAAGAAGACAACAACAAGAAGGTGCAATAAGCGTAGTGCTGCAAGCACATTGGGACATTAGTATGGTACTTGGTGCAACAAGTACACAAAGCAACAATGGTGTAGCAAGCACATAGGTGACAACATGGTGCAGCAGTGGCATAAGGTACAATAGTGCTAAACACTGGGACAACCGTGTAGCATTAGGTGCAACAGTATGATGTGTACAATATGGTCATAAGGTCCAACATTGTGATGATGGGTGCAGCATGGTGCAACACGGTGAGGTGTAGCATGATGATGAGATGCAACACAATGATAGGTGAAGGAGTCACCTTGGAGAATCAATGGAAGCATCATGTCTTCAACTGATCCCATGATCTTCTTAGAGATGATTTATGCTCTTATCTAGATAAGTCAAAGTGTTGACTTCTGTTGTAAATGTACTATCTCTCTCTCTCTCTCTGTTGAACTATTGAAGAACATATAAGAAGAATTGATCAAGGGTTTCCCCACATTGGGGTTTGCCCCTGGCTAGCGACACATCTTGTCTTGGCTTGTCTTCTGCGATTTATGTTTATGTTCAATTTGCAACTTACTTTAATGCTGATGTGATTGCTAATCTGGAAAAGATATTGAGCTAATTGTGAAAATTGAAATAAATTGCTCTAAGCATAGAACATACCTAAAATTAACAGTTAAGAATCAAAGACTTACCTAGGTGTTACATGGCTTAATAGTCATACTAGAATCATTTTTACATTAATTTTGTAGAATTTGTGACTACAATGATGACAATGACTCAAAATTTTTTGTCCACTGGTGTGTACTCTACTTCTTGAAACTATTGACATGTACATAGTCAACATTTGGCTCTACTTGGGGACACGTTGCTTTAGTGAAGGAATGTGAGAATCCAAAATCTGCATCCAAGTAAACAAAGTAACATTAGGTAGATATCTATTCAAATACAAATCGTAATCATCATATAATATCAAGTGCTCGAATAGAAAACTTCTATTCTAACAATACAGAATTGAAAACTAAATCTAATGACGTAAAACAGAAATGAAAGCCAACTGTAATGACAGAGATGAAAATCTAATCGAGGAGAATAGGGTGAGAGATACAATACAAAGGATGCCCTATGGCATCAAATGTTTTCAATAAAGTCCATTCTGAGAACCTGCTGACTTTTAGGTAGATCCATGGGTTGCTTCTTTGATGTGTCGTGCTGAATTATTAATATGCTAGGACTCTAACTTATCCGAATATCATATTGTTCCCGACCATCAGGTGCATCAAAGTTCTTTCTTTTTCTTTTCTGCTTTTTATTTTTGTTTCTGGTAGGCTATGATGTTGATAACGATGTTATCAAAGTAGACCTCCCTACCCCCTCATGGAAATGCTCATATGGGAAATCTGAAGTAGCTAGGATGTCTGTGACCTGCCTTTGTTCATTCTGCATATTCTCTGACATGGGTGAGGGACAAATCTTACAAGTATCAACCTCCTTTCTATACATGTCACCTTCATTTAGCCACTTTTGAATGGAATTAATGACCTCCTGATAATAAGATGGAGCCTGCTTTAGCAGACTGGGAAGCTTATGATCTGTTGAAAGTTGTTTGTTCCTTTTACACTCGTCATATGGTCTATGCTGAAATCCCTGCACCTGTGATCTTTCCATTTCTTCCAACCTATTCTAAGAATGATCTGATTAGTTTCCATAGTTTTCATTCGCTGTGCATGATTAACCTCCATGGTATCTCTCTTGTTCTGAAAAGTGATCATCTGATTATAATGAGCAACTTACATATCCATTAACTTGTTTTCCATGGTACTCATTTAGTTAGAATGATCTGTTATTAATTTCTCTTGATTGAGTTCCATGGTTTTCATTAAATGTGCTTAACTGAATTGCATGTCCTTGATCATTTGAGTTAATTCATTGATAAGATGCTTCTCATTTTCTTCTTCATCATCAAAATGGTCTTCTATAGAAATGCAATGTTCCTTATCAACAATATTAATTTGATCACTCATCCTTGCCTTTCCACTATCGAGGATTCTTCTTGCTGTGAAAATTTAGAGACCCAAATTTCTACTGCAGCAACTGATTAAGTTTCTTCTATTTGTTAAATAATTAAACAAATTAGTTACTGTGTTCTATGGTAAATATCGAAACCAATACACTGTAGCCTTCACTAATTAAATTATATGCGGAAACAAAAACTGAGCATGAAGAAATACACAACACACAATGGACATCGTTGTTTTTGGACCAAGGTCCTTGGAAAAACCCAATGTGGGAAAACTGGTGCAGCAACTGAGGGTTTGTATTATTAAGTAGTAATTTATGAATACAATTCTTTGGATGCTCACACTGGCAATCCTATATAGAGATCTAACTGGAAAAAAATATAGTGAGATGATCTCAACCTGTCACTAAAAACCCAACACTGTTCTGTGCTGGAGGTGAGCCTTTGCGCAACACTTCTCCTTCTTCTTCCTTTTTCTTTTTATTTTTGTTTCTAATAGGCCATGATGCTAAGACGATGCTATCAAAGTAGACCTCTCTGCCTGCTCATGGAAATGCTTAGATGGGAAATCTGAAGTAGCTATGACGTCTGTGACCTGCCTTTGTTCATTCTGCATCTTTTCTGACATGGACGAGGGACAAATCTTACAAGTATCAACCTCCTTTCTATCCAGGTTACCTTCATTTAGCCACTTTTCAATGGAATTAATGACCTTCTAATAATAAGATGGAGCATGCTTTAGCAGACTGGGAAGCTTATGATCTGTCAAAAGTTGCTTGTTCCTTTTACACTCGTCATATGGTCTATGCTGAAATCCCTGCACTTATGATCTTTCCATTTCTTCTAGCCTATTCTAAGAATGATCTAATTAGTTTCCATAGTTTTCATTTGTTGTGCATGATTAACCTCCATGGTATCTCTCATGTTCTGAAAAGCGATTATCTGACTATAATGAGCAACTTCCATAGCAATTAACCTGTTTTCCATGGTACTCATTTGCTTAGAATGATCCGTTATTAATTTCTCTTGATTGAGTTCCATGGTTTTCATTAAATGTGCTTAACTGAATTGCATGTCCTTGATCATTTGAGTTAATTCATTGATAAGATGCTTATCATTTTCTTCATCATCATCAAAATGGTCTTCTATAGACAGGTAATGTTCCTTATCAACAATATTAATTTGATCACTTGTCCTTGCCTTTCCACCATCAAGGATTCTTCTTGCTGTGAAAATTTGGAGACCCAAATTTCTAGTACAGCAACTGATTAAGTTTCTTCTATTTGTTAAATAATTGAACAAATTATTTACTGTGTTCTACGGTAAATATCGAAACCAATTCACTGCAACCTTCACTAATTACATTATATGCGGAAACAAGAACTAAGCAAGAAGAAATACACAACACACGATGGAAACTGTTGTTTTTGGACCAATGTCCCCGGAAAACCCCAATGTGGGAAAACTGGTGCATCAACTGAGGGTTTGTATTATTAAGCAGTAATTTCTGAGTACAATTCTTTGGATGCTCAAACTGACAATCCTATACAGAGATCTAACTAGACAAAAAGATAGCGAGAGGATCTCACCCTATCACTGGAAAACTCGGCACTGATCTGCGTTGGATGTGAGCTTTTGCGCAGTACTGCGTCACACCCACGCAGTCACTGCGTCATTGTTGTTGGGACTGCGCTACACCTCCTCTGATCCTCTGTTGGCTGGAAACTTCAGCCCTCTGTCCTCCCGGTCTCACACCCCGACTTCAACACTTGATCTACATTGTTCCTTAGCAGAATTTTAGACTCCCTCTGAAGCTTTGCGCTGCCACATCGCAGCTCTGCGTGGCCTTGCGTCAGCCTCTTTGGACATCTTTCTGCCCTCTCTGTCTTGTACTCTCCAGATCAGGAAAACTATCCCTGCCCCTCACAGCAAGAATCTCCTCGATGATCTCCCCGGTTGCTCTCTTGAGAAATCGATCTCTTGATCCCCCTTGATGTGTTTGCCAAATGCCCATCGAAGTCCTTATAATCTTCTCGTTGAGTAATCAACGGCCCAAATTAACTTCTAATCAATCCAAGTTTCCTAAGTAGTGCCCCTCCTATAAGCCTAAGGCCTCAAAGGAGGTCCCATTGGACTAGGGCCAAAGACTAACCCCTTTGGGGAGGTGAGAGAGCAAATTTACAATCAAGATCTGTTAATCATGTAGATCACCCCTTTATCCATTTTAGAATGCCCAAAACTTTAAGTAAAAACACTTGATTGCAAAATGGTTAAATAACTTGTTGAGTGGTAATCCACCTTTCTTTGGGAGGAATGTTGGATAGTGAGAGGTGTTGACCACTACGTGTCAACGACCCATAGCAGTACACCCCATTTTTTTCGCAAAAGGGATAGCGCTTGATCGACATCTTTGTGCCATTTGACTATCAACATCAGCCTGATCATGTTATTTTGTAAACCCAGTCTGCATGTGTAAATTGTAAATAATCCTAGCAGATCTGTGTCATGTATGTAATTGCCTAGGTAAACCTAATATTCTAGTGATGATCTACGTTCCGGAAGGTTTTTAGTCTCACCGATCGGCAGAGTTTTCCTTCAGAGCTGCCTAACCCCAAAGCCAGAATGGATTTTGTCGTTAGAATCTTAGGGGAGTCCTAGTGTGCTATATCGTGTCTATGTAAAAGTGATTTGGGAATAATCCCAACTATTTGGTTAGCTTATTTTATTACAAATTGCTTGATCTGCTGGATTATATTTTTGTTGCAAGACTGGGTAGTCTATGAGGGTCTATGTCAAATGGGTTTTCCCCCTTGAAATGTAAAAATGTAAAAATCACGATATAAAGTGTCTTGAGGGTTAGAAAATGTTTTATCCCCTCATTAGTCCTAGGTCCTAGGTGATTTTTTCCAAAGGCTAAGTTCGAGGGTCTATTTATATAAAAAATAAAAAAGTAAAAAAATAATTAAAATACAAATAATAAAAAAATAAAAATAAATAAAAAAAAATAAATAAATAATAAAATAATAATAAGTCAAATTGAGGAAATAAATGCAAAATTTTAATTTTTTAATATATTAAAATGCATTTAAAATTTCGATGGATGAGATTAAAAGAGATTTTGATCCTCCTCGACGATCGAGATCACTTTGACATGGATCACTCGAACTAGCCGTTGGGAAAATTTTCTTTAAATAAGGTGTCAGAGGTCATTTGAGATGATTCGATCTTGTGAGTCTTGTGCTAAAGAAAGCTTTCTTGTAGGCATTTTTTATGTGTAATAAAGAAAGACTTTGGGGTTGAAATCTTGCTGGTGTTACTCTTTAGGAAATGCTGTAAGATGTTTTATTTCTGTGCATGATTTTAATTTCAGCCATTGATGATAGCTTTATGAAGAGTGATTTAAACACAGGTATCTTGTTTAGTCACTAGGGTTTGAATGGTAGTTAAATTTTTGAATATGATGGTAGGTATCTCCATTAGATCTGGATTTTAGTATCGTTTTCTCCCTCTTTGTTAATGGTTGAATTAAGCTGTGCAGGAAATCCTTGATTTTGAGTTTATCGGGCGTTCGGGGAAGTTCTCGGCTGAACTAGCCAACTCCCGGATTGCATTTTCTGAAGAGCCCAGTTGGTTTTGATCCTGAGCTTATCATTAGAATTTCTGTTGCGGATGCATGAAGAGTTTTCTAAGCACCTCATATCGAACTTAAAATCTTAAAACAAAAATATTTCTGTGGCATACTGACAAATCTGGCTACTTAGAGCCTTTAAACTGTGAATACTGTAATTATTTAGCTGGTTTTAGGGTTTTTACTTTTGTTTCTTGCACATTTTATTTCTGGGTGTTCGGTTTTTGTTATTACAGGTTGCAGGTTGGAAGAAAACATTTTGTCCGAAGCCAGATCTAGGCCCTGGAGGGTAAGAGCTGGCCTCAAGATCAGCTCTGGCAGGAATATTTACTTCAGATTTGGAAATTTTTTGTGGGGTTTTCATCGAGGAAATCTGAAGCGAAAAGATTCAAATTTTTTTAAGGTTTTTGAAGAATCGTGGGGTTTTCCAGGCTATCTTTTTGCTGCCTGGGATTTCAATTTGACAGAAATTTTCGAATTTTTTTTTTCTTTTTTTTTTAATGCTGTTGCTGCCTGGGGTTTTATTTTACAGGAAAATTTTTCAAAATTTTTTTAGAAGAAAAATTTAGGTTGCGGGATTGCTTCCTCACTTCCACGCAGCCTTTTCCCTTGGCAGCCTTTCTCCCCTCTCTGCGTATTCATATCCAATCTGCTCTCCTCACACAGCCATCCCCAACTGCAGCTCCCAACGCTCAACTCCCTCTGCATCACGCAGCTATCCCTCTCCCTACGCAGCTCCAACCTTCACGTCCAGTCCTTCACCTGTCAAGCAAGCTCATCTCCCTCAATGGCCAAACTTCTCCATCCTCTAGCGCTGCCCAACCCTCAAACGTTTTTTTTTTCTTTTTTCTTTCCTCGCTCCTTCACGCAGCTATTGCCTTCTCTTCTACCCATTCCCTCTCGTTTCCCCGTAGCTCCTCATGCCATTTCTCCTCTATGCGCTGCCATCATCGTTCTCTTTCCCTTGCTGTTCAAAGAGCTCCAATCCTGCCCCACATCTTCTTCTCCCGTGCACGCAGGCTTCTTCCCATCGCTCCATCGTCGAGTTGCCAATCCATTCCACCTCCCTCGGCCTCCCCTCCATGCTGCCGTCTATCTTGCTCTTCTCACTGCACGTCCAACTCTCCTTTGCTCTCTGCCGCCGTCAAACTTTTCTGACTTGCACACAAGCAATACGCTCACATTTTTAGTTAGTTTGTTTTATGCAGGTTTTGAGTTTTCGAATTTTGTTTTGAGTTACGTTTCATGTTTTAGCTTAGGGTTAGTATATTTAGTTTTTAGAATTAGATTTTAATAATTCTTTTTAGTTTTAAATTTCATTTAATTTGTATATATTTATTGTTTGTTTTAAATTTCATTTTCATTTAGTTCAGATTTAGATACTTTTGTTTATTTTGATTTTGATCATAAAAAATAAATATAAAAAATAATAAAAAATAAAAAATAATAAAATCCTAAAAAAGCATAAAGATAATATTTAGGATTTGAGGTTTTTTGTCTAGTATTTTATTTAATTAAAAAAAAAATTCCCTTTAGGGTTTGAATTAGGCTTTAGTTTAGATTAGATTTTAATTTTACTTTTGTTATATTTTAATTTTAAATTTAGAACTTTATAGCATAAAAAATAATAAAAAATTAAAAAATATAAAAATCATAAAATCATAAAAAAAGTTTTTTTATTGGTTTGGTCTTATTTTAGAATTTAGTTTTTATTTTATTAAAAATAAAAAAAATTTGAAATATTTTGTCACATTTAGTCTTGGCATATTCACTTAAGGATTTGCCGCATTTACAATTTTGGGTGTATCATTTTCTCTAAGGCTAAAAGATTTTAAACGTGGGATTAATGTTTGTCATTTTTATATAGTCAAAGGCGCTTAAATTTTATCTAAAGATTAGCTATATGAAAGTGTTAACTGGTTAGCATTTAAATTTTATGGTTATTTAAAGCATTTGATCTTTTGAAGTTTAATCGCTAAAGCTTTGTGCGTCTTTTGAATATCTTGCATCTGGTGAAATTAATCATTGCTTGGATTATATAATGCTCGTTACATGTTGGAAATTTTGTAAATATTTTCAAGCAATCATTAAATTACTTCATAAGCAACAACAACTAATTAATTACTTGGTTTTCATTAACTCCATAAGGCATTGGTCTTGAGCATTTAAAGATCTAATCAAATTCTAAAATCGATCAAGTGCTTGTTCCCCCTGCTGTGTCTCTCAAGCCAGCTGATTCCCAGTTGGTCTTCTTTTATCCCATAGGGTCTACCCTGCTTAGCCTGCTTCAGGGAGACAACTTAAATGGAGAGATCGGGGATCAGGGTGACAACCCCCAGTCTAAGCGTTGTCGTGCTGCCTAGACAATCTGTGCAATAACATTTTTTGGCGCCGTTGCCGGGGATAAAGGTTTTTATGTCTCTGGTGTTTCAACGACATTCATCCTTCTCATTTCTCATCTTTTCATTTGAGCCGGCAACAACAACAATGTTTGGCATTGTTGCCGAGGATAGAGTTTTTCTGTCCTTGGTCCTCACGACATTCATCTTTTCAATCATTCCGTCTTTTCCACCATTCATTAGCTTGTCAAATGGCCAACATTTTTTGGTGTCATTTGATCTTTTCATCGCCCTATCTTTCGTCATATCGTTTAATCGTACATTTAGCACCTGGACATCTCGGTTCGTTTTTTGTTTGGGTGGCGACTCCATTTCCTTCATTCATTTATTCTCAGACAAGAAGCCCTCCCTCATATCTGATTGTTTGTTGCCTTTTGGATCCTAGAGTTAGATTCATGTTCAAGTGGCGACTCCACTTTTTCATCTCTTGGTCTTCTTGAGCAGAGATCTCTCTCTATCATCCATTTGGTCTCTCATTATTCATCATGGATTATTCGTTTACCCCGTGTCATTTTACTGATGTTCTCCATGATATTCCGGAGATGGCCATTTCTAAATTGTCTTTGTTCTCGGGTGGTGATTCAGTGGCTGTTAGAAAGCATCTACACAATTTTTCTCGTATAATGTTCATATATTGTAGACCTCCTGAGTATAATCATGAAGATGTCAAAATGCGTCTTTTTGTCTTTTCTTTAGAGGGTGATGCTTTGAATTGGTTTAATAATTGTCCTGAAGACTCTTTCACTTCTTTACAAGACATTGTCAATGCTTTTAAAGATAGATATGGTTATCAAGATAGCTCGCCTTGTGCCCCTAAAATTGTGTAACAGAATGAAAGTAATCTTATGAAGGGTCCAGTTGTCGATGAAAGATTTCAAGACAATTCTTCATATCAAAATGTGCCATCCACCTGTACTATTGCAGATCAAATCCATGATAGTGGAAAAGCAGGGACAAATTGTAAAATCAGTGTTGACAATGAAAGGGAAAATCAGAAGCAAATTATAGAAGAACTATTGCGGCTGGTAAAAAATATGGAGATAAATCAACAAAAATTTGTAACTGATTATGCCAATGATATGAGAACTTTATACACCCACCTTGAAAAGCGAGATAAGGAAATGGAAACCATGAAAGCTAATCATGATAGGGAAATTAATTCTATGCAAAACAAGTTATTAACTATGGATGAAGAAATGACTATCATGACATTCGATTATAATAATCAGTTGGCTACCATGCAAGTAAATCATAAGAAAGAGATAAACTTTATGCAACATTGCTTGATGACCATAAAGGAAAAGAACGATAAAGTAATAAAAGATATGGAAGAAGACCATGCCAGGGAAATCAGTGCTATGAAGGTTGAACACTCTAGCCAGATGGATGCCATTATAATACAGGTACATAAATTTCAACAGCAGTCAGAGAATGAAAGAAACCAAGAAACGTCAATAGATCAGAAGCCTCCTTATCTGATGCAACAAGCTCCATCTTATTATGAGGAGGTCATTGGTTCAATTGAAAGGTGGTTAATTGAAGCTGACCCAGATAAAATTGAAAACAATAAAAGATCAGATGCAAAATGAAGAAAGACATGTCACACATACTTCATCTGATAGTTTTGAAGTAGAATGTTCCACAAAGAAAAAACGCAAGAGAAAGAGAATGAGAAGAAGATTTGATGCATCAAATGGCTGCGAGCAGCTTGATTTTTGGATAGGAAAAATTCCTACCATATGCAGAATTCGACATGGCACATTCGAGAAGCAACCGACAAATTTGCCTGAAAGCAGGCAAATGCTCAGTATACACTATATTGAACACATCTAGAGGGTAAGATCTAGCCTCAACATCATTTTTGCAGGGATACTCTTCAACAGATTTTCAAATTTTATGAAGAAATTTGAGGGTTTTCCAAGCCATTTGTTTGCTGCTGCCTGGGGTTTTCATTTCATAGAATTTTTTTTGAATTTTTTGTAAGACAGGTTGAAGGATTGTTGTTTCACCTCCACCCATTTTCTCTCTCCATTTTCACGCTGCTCCAAAACCTGCTCCATTTTCACGTTGCGTGCTGCCCACACTCCTCCCTCTGTCGCTCGATCCATTCCCCATCCCCTCACCAACGTGCTGCCTTGCAGCTATCCGAACTTCTTCACGCTATCTCTTCATTCGCTGTCCATCCTACGCCGCTTCAGCTCCACCTCATCTCCCATTTGGTCTCATCTTCAACGCAGAAAACCCCTCACTGAACCCTCATTCGCTGCCATGCTCCCTACGCTGCCCAGCAATCTCATCCAGACGTTGGCCTTTTTTGGATTTCCGCGTTTCTCTGCCCCTTCTCGCTTTTCCTCACTACTGGCCCGCGAATCCATTGTATTCCTCCTCCAAAACGTAGCCTTTATTTTGCCCTTCCTCTCTGCCTGTGTTTTCTCTTCCCTCTGCTGCCATACGAGTCCCTTCCCACGCTGCCCGTACGCTCCTAAATCTGCAAAAATGAATCTGCTGCTGCCATCGACCTGCTCCATTGCTACTACGTATCTACTGCACCTTCCACACGCTGCTGTCAATCCTCCCGCAAACCTGCAAGTCGAAACCCTCCACGCTGCCTTGTTCCTTCTTCCGCCATCGAACTATCAAACCTGCAGAGAAACAACGCGCAACAAAAAAAAAGGGCTTTCGATTTTATGTGTTATGTGTTAAGTTAGGACTTAGGGTTAATTTAATTTTCATTATTATGACTTTTATTTTTATTTTTTGTATTACATATTTGTTAGTAGGGTTAGCATAGGTATTTTTGGTCTTGTTTATTTTTTCTGTTCACGTTAGTTCATTTAGACAGATTTTAGTTTAGATTATTATTTTGGTTTTAGGCTAGGTTAGATTTTTTATTTGATTTAGATTTAGAGTTTTATTTAGTTAGGATTTGAATTTTATAAATTTTCATTTTTGTATATAGATTAGGTGTTAGTTTTTATTTTGATATCTTTTAGCTTAGCTTTTAATCTTTAGTTTTAGTTTAGTTTAGTTTTATTAAAAAACAAAAATCATTTTGTGTTCTTTTTTATCTTTGGGTTTATTTTGATTTTGCCTTATTTTTTATTTTATTAAAACTTAATAAAATAAAGAAATAAAGAAAATAAAATAAAAAAATAAAATAATATATATATATATATATATATATATATATATTATATAATATTTTCGAAATATTTTGTCACATTTAGTCTTGGCATATTCACTCAAGGATTTGTCACTTTTGGTGTATCTTTTCCGCTAAGGCTAAAATTTTTAATGTGGGATTAATATTTGTCATTTGCATATAGTTAAATGTGCTTAAATTTTATCTGAGGATTAGCTATCTGAAAGTTGTGAATCATTTTGTGAATTGGTTAGCATTTGAATTTCATGGTTGAATAATGAATTTTGATCCTTTGAAATTTAATTGCTAGAGCTTTGTGCATCTTTTGAATATCTTGCATCTGGTGAAATTAATCATTGCTTGGATTATATAATGCTTGTTACATGTTGGATATTTTATAAATATTTTCAAGCAATCATTAAATTACTTCATAAGCAGCAGCAGCTAGTTAATTACTTGGTTTTTATTAACTCCATAAAGCACTGGTCTTAAGCATTTAAAGATCTGATCAAATTCTAAAATCGATCGAGTGCTTGTTCCCCTTGCTGTCTCTCCCAAGCCAGCTGATTCCCAGTTGGTCTTCCTTTATCCCATAGGGTCTACCCCCCCCTTAGCCTGCTATAGGGAGATGGCTTAAACAGATATATCGGGGATTAGGGTGACAACCCCCGGTCTGAGCGTTGTCGCGGTGCCTAGACACTTTGTGCGACAACAAGAGGTATATGACCAGTGCAAATGGCGGAGAAATGTGGCATATCACCATAACTGAGCAATGCATAGGGCTGCTAGCTGGTTGGCTGTCCAAGATAGGAGAAATTTTTTCTCCTATGGGGTTACCCACTTTTGGTGGGTAACAAGGACTGTGAGTGTAGAGAAGGGGGTGCACTACTTGGGTCATAGGGTTGATGGTGGATGTGAGTTTGTTGGGTTTGGTACCTTGACCTGGTTATGCGTGCTACTGGTATGTACTTGGGTTGGGTAATATGTTGTCATGTGGAGTCAAAGTCCCAGCTTGGGGGTGACCCGCTGTTGAGAAATTACGAGCAATGTGGTCTACGGCTGGGTGGAATGTCTGAGGTCTGCAACCAGTTGGTATCCTTTATCATATAAGTTATTTTTCAATGTTATTTGAATTCCCCTTTATTTAATTATGTATTATTTCCTGTGTTCTGTGTGAATTGTAATTTAAAATGATGTTATTATGCATTTACATCCCTATAAATGAGTGCATTGCATCATAGAATGCATTGGACATGCATAACATATGTCACCGGAGATAAATGAAAAGTAGCAGAAAAATGGGATCACAGGGGTAACAAGGGCATTAATGTGCCCTAGCAGGTGGCTGGGGGCATTACAGCCTAGAATAACATAAAGAAAGAAAGAAACCTGCAGTATTACAGCCTCAAAATACATGTATATAACCATGACAAAGATATGGTGATACATCTATCCCTGTAAAGGAGTCTAGGCAAAGCTTGATCATGTCCTCTTGAGAGTGCCTGGTACTGAGAGGGCTTGGCAGGGTGATCTTGGGAGGAGCTTGTGAGTGGTCCATCAAAACTCGTAGCATCTGAGACTGAAGAGAGAATTCTGGCAATGGTTGTCTAGCTGTTCAATTTTGGCTGGGGGCAGCACCATGTAAGGAACAGGAATAACTCTATAACCTTGTGGTGGTGAGATGACTACCAGCCAAGTGGGAGGATGTGCACTATCTTAAAGAATGTCGCAAAGACCAGATATTGACAAAGGACAAAATATAGTTACTTTGTAATCTTCAAGTTGCCAAAAAAAGATTTAGATATGTCTTGATATTTATAGTGATGAAATTGGAATCATTGATAAAAGAAAGAAGTGTAGCTATACAAATTTGAAGTCAGTGAAATGATGTTCTGAAATTTCAATCATTTAAATCTTTTGAATATTGTTGCTTTTATTTTAAGCAGTGTATTATTAAATCTTCAAATAACTTAGTGACTGGTAGTGCAATTATGTAACCCAGAATATAAAAGATATATTTTCGACTACCATAGCTTTGCAAAGTACTGCTTTCAATTATGTATTTCAAGGTGATCACTGCATGCATTTGATTACTTCCTAGGATGTGGGGCATGCACCCAGAATGGTTGCGTTATGTTGGGAATGGCTCTTGAGTTGTTCGACATGTTTCTCTTTGCCATGAACACAAGCAGTGGGTCAATGAGATAGTGCCCCTTCTCTCATTCTGTTGGAAAATCACTTTCATCTATCCTGATATTCTTGAGACATACCAGTGCCAGCACTAGCCTTTGGTGCAGGACTGTTTCCAAATCTATGTTGAGCAGTCAGGTGTCCCATCACTAGGTTTCTTTCCTAGGCCTCAAATATTAGGATGGCTCCAATAGGTGGCACTCAGCATCCTTCCAGGATCATCCACCTTGATCCACTCAGCCCAGGCCACTCCCTAGAGGATATTCTTAGACTCTGCATTAATACCTTCATTACTGTTGACAATGATGACACTAGCTCCATTTCTACTTCTGGTGTCGAGTAGGGTTAATCTTCTTGCACAGAACAATACTTATTTCTGTGTCTTTTCTTGGGCTTACCTCATTCCCCTCTATGCTCTTTATTTTCTGTGTTTGTACTTATTTTTGTGCCTAAGAGTTGTCTTTGGCATTCTCACATTGTCATTATAAACTGTTGTGCTTTCTAGTCCCATTGACCCATTTTGGTCATTGACAAAATTTCTTCCTTTTTCTTTCTTCTGTCCGAACAAGTGCATCAATGCCATTTCCTAGTAGCAGATTGCAAGTTTTCAAGGTGTGGCTTCTGACTATCACATGCAACGAACAATGTAGGAAAGCCTTCACTTTAATTTAGATCATATGCTGAAGTAATAAATAAAATTTTGCTAAAAGAAGGAATAGTCAAAAGTGTACTAGGGCCTATATAGAATTGATTAAGAAAAGGACACTTGGGGTTTTTGTCAAATGGCTAATAATTGGAAAAAAAGGGAAAGTTTTTTAAGTTCTTTATATAGTCTTCCATAAGAAACTGTGAGTTATCAACTTTCATGGCAAAAGTTAAAGTAGATATTAGAAACAGATAGGTACGAACATATTCTGCATTTGTTATATTTCAAAGTGAGTTGGAGGTCTACCCAATTAAAGCTGCTTTCAGGGTCTATATTCACACATGTTCTGTAACAGCTTTAATTATGTTACATTTTATGTTTCAGCTACGCAGATTTTCACATCTGCAGTTTGAAGAGAATTATCAGCTACCTGAGGAGGCTGCATCCAAACAGGCACTACAGGTACCATTTCAGGGTTCTATTAAGGTTGAGTGAAATGCAATGTTCGCATACCCAACGTTTCTGACTTTTACGATTTCATTACCTTTGGGACAGGAAAGAGTGAACGGATTACGTAACACATCAGCTTTACAGCAGGTTAATCGGCTTTATCGCCGATCAATGTAATCGCCATATCTTTTATGAGAATTAGCTGTATCAGTTTTCTTGAACAACTGGACTTGTAAAATAAATCTGTGGTTTGCTTCTAGGCTATTCATTTTTTTGGTCCTTGGGAGCATTGCAGGACTGCTGCCATCCCAGAAGATAAAACTGACCGTATCCATTACACATTGCTGGAGTATGGACTTGATGCTAACAGGTTTGCCTTTCTAATGAATTATTTTCCTTTCTGCTGCATGTTAAAGGTGAAGGTGATGTTTTAGGGATTTTTTGGTTGCTTTACGATACATTAGTTCAGTAAGATTAATATTTTTTTGAGGAAATAGTTTGTTTTTTTTCAAGAAAAACTTGCAGGAAAACCCTAGGGATGCTTCCCCACATTCATGGATGGCATCCTTAGTAACTGGTCGTCATATACTACTGTGCCCCATCCAAGGGATTCAAACTGGGTGCTTGCTGGCACAGAACTAGCCAAATGCCCAGCAACATTGGGAACACTTGATTGAACTAACCCTTTGAGCTTGAGGAAATACATTTTAAATTAACATATCAAATATTTACAAGAAAAACGAATGCATAATCAATGTAACATTGTAACCTCTTTCTTAGTGCTACAGGAACTGAGATCAGGTCAGAGTAAGGAAGCACGTCAACATTTTTGGCAGCTCTAATCAACAAATAGCCTTTGGCCAATAGCTGGAAGAACATCTCTTCTTGCTCGGTCCTCAGGAAAGAAGGAACAAAATCTCTCACAGTTTGCAAAGAACACTTACATCACATTTTCCAGATTGAGAACACAGAAGATACCCAAACGCAATGCCAAAACCCCATAAGCACTGATAGGACCAAATGTTTGGACTCTGGAGTCCCCCACCATTGCAGCTCTCCGGTGAATGTTGTGCTGGAAGATGGCAGGAACTTGTTGCTGAACCTGGTGCCAACAGCTTCTGGCTAGTCTGCTTCCCCACAAAACATGCTTGTTAGATTCCAACTTGCCACAAACAATAAACTGATCATCTGTGAATCCGAATCCACTTTTGGTTAAGCAACTCTTTTGATGGTAGTCCTTGGTAAATAACCATCTAGGCGAATATGTGCAGCTTGTATGAAATACACAAGGACCACACAATGTGAATCCTCTGAAGACAACTATTCTCTCGGTCGAAGGAAGTCCATCTGGCATTTAGTGTATCTGCAAGGGGGACTCTTCTTTGTAGCAGAGATACAACCACTTAGGATCAAAAGTGTGAATTGTTTTACCAAGACAACACTGCCAATCCCTCCAAATACCACTCGTCTTCAGGGATAAGCCTTTGTAGGTCTTTGAGCGTCAACCTGTTTAAGGCTAGAAGGATCTGTTGCGACACAATCTAGCAGGGGTCCTAAGAGGGGTACCTAAGGGACAACTACTAGACCAAATGACAATAATGGGACAAAGACCCACTATCACCTTAGTCAGTGTCTCCTGCTCTTTATGGCCTTTCACCGATGGGAAGAGTCCCTGTTAATTTTTCTTAAGGCTATATTGTTTTTTGCTTTGATAATTGCATTTCTTCATTAACACATTAAATTCACCCCATAACATCATAACATTATTCATTTACATCATTATTAAGCAGCATATGCAACTATATAGAAAGAACAATATCATCATCATCAATGCAGCAGAACATAAAGGAACAATAGAAGAAAAACATTGACACATAGAGACACCAGGATTGGTTGGAGACCAGGGGCAAATCCACTATGTGGAAAACCTTTTTAAATTTCTCTTCTAATTAGATTGTCATTGAATGATTCAACAAAAGAGAGTACAATGATCCATATCTTCATCCATACATCTATCCAGCAAAAACAACTACACAATATCCATGAAATTAACCCAAAAATGCTTATACTCAAAATTTTGATTCTGAAGCCTGTAATGAACTATCACTATCTGTGGTCAACTACCGGACATTGCGGTCAACTGCCGAACACTGCTGTCATTGAGCGAAATCTGCGGACAATTGAAATTCCATCATTTAGGTCTTAGTCACATAGAAAAGGATTCATGCGTGCGACTGGGAAGCTTCCAATTGGTTTGTGGAGCCTACAAGCGAGCCACTGCAGTTTGCAACTAAGATTTTGAAACCCTAGATGCTCGTCGCATGGAGGACGAGCTGTGCGTGCGACTGGGATGCTTCGGTCACACGGATGAGCCTGGTAGCGAGCAACTGCAGTTGAGATCTCTCTGTCCTGTGCTTGCCACTGAGGCCCAAAACCCTAAAACATAAATGCGAGCTTCAGACCCTGCAATTTCATCTTCGAGCGAACCTATTGTTAGTTTTTGGTAGCATCGAAAGTGCTCTAGCCTTGAAAATTGTTGGAGGGGCTAAAACACATGAGTTCTAAAGAACCCAGAAACTGTTTGGTGAAATTCCAATCGGATTGTATTTTATTAAAATAATTAATATTTTTAATGGAGTTCCTAAGTCTAAACTTAGGGAAATTAAAATATTAATGAGTATTAATCAAAACATGGGTGAGAATAATCCAGAAGGCGGATCAAGTCATGTTTTAATCTTAGCCATTGATTAGAGAGTTAATCTTAACCGTTAAAGACTCAATAGGAAAAGTATAAAATGGAGGCTCGAGGTTCATTTGGGAACACACACAGAGAGATTGAGGAAAACGATTGTATGAGGCGAGAAGTTCTCAGGAGGAAAATGGATTGGGGAGATCTTGTAGTTGAGGGGCAGAGAGAATCTAGAAGGACTTTCCAGAGAGTACTAATAGAGAGGCGGAGAGAGCTGACGTAGAGGCAGCATAGTAGCTGGGAGAGCTAACGCAAAAAGCACAGAATCCAGAACTGCTGGAATTGTCAGAACTATTGGGAATTGCAGGAACAGTCAGGAGAGCTGATGCAGAGGCAACACAGTAGCTGGGAGAGCTGACGCAGAAAAGATGCATGTCACGCAAAATCCAGAACTACCGAAACTGCTAGAACTGTCGGGAACTGTCGGAACAACCAGGAGAGCTGACGCAGAGGGCAAAGAAGGTGACACAGGGTTGACACAAAGCCAACATAGAAATAGCCGGGGTTAGCCACTCTTGTGCTATAACAACCAAAATTCTGCTGGGTGAAGTGAGGTAAAACTCACTAAGATTTTCTGCCAATATTTTTCTCTGTAAAGGATTGCTAGATGAGCATCCTAGATTTGTATTCAGATATTTCTCCTGCATAATAATAAACCTTCAGAATTGCTGCACCCATTTTCCTGCGATTGGGTTTTTTCCGGGGACTATTGCGTCCAAAAATAAATTTGTCATATGTATCTTGTTCTTTGTTTTGTTTTCTGTTTCATGAGATCAAATATTTAATAAGTGTAGGATTCAGAAGTAATTTGCTTCAGTATTCAGAAGAATAACTTGGTTAATGTATATTAAAAAATCAAGTAGGTGAAGTAGATTTAGATTTGTTGCAGTAGGGGTTCCTCCGAGTCTAGGAATTTTCACACTTAGTCCTCCGCGGACGAGCCTCAGACCTTTGCTAGCCAAAAACCAAGATAGAAGAGTGTCTCATGATGATATCCAAATGAGATAGAGGTCATTTGTATTTATAGCCTTCCAAGGGTGTCCACTTTGCTTTAGGGCTGACCTTATCAAATATGCACATGTGGGATTTTCGTCATAAGTACACTTTCCCTTATCCGATTTGAGTGATTTTTAGGTCGATTTTGGTCTTCTTGAAAGGAGTAATTCAATGTAATCATTATCTCCATCAAATGAGTTGTCCAAAGTGGAACTTGACCGCAATTGCATATTTTAAAAGTCCCGGTACAATGTCGCGGGGGAGTGGCCCCCCGAACCCGCTCCTGAAGCACACTTCACTCAGGAGCAACCTCGGCAACATGCTCCCTTGAAAAAGACCGCTCCTTGATTTTTTGGGAGCAAACTAGGGAGTGGTCGGGGAGTGTTTTCTCCCTGACTGCTCCTGTTCGCTTCGGGAATGATTTTTTTAAGGTGGGAGCGGTCGTTCCCGACTACTCCTGCCTTAAAAAAATCGCTCCTCGTGGGCGAAATGGGTGGGTTGTGTGACAACAAGGGAGGGAGGGGAAAGGCCAAAAGAAATAAAAGGTCCTCCTCCCCTCGCATAATTCACCATTTGCACATTGAGAGAACAAGAGAGGGCTTTGGAATTGAAGCTTGAGTAGAGGAGGAAGATTGAGAAGATTGCTTGGGAGCTTGAGGAGCTTGCAAGCGAGATTGAAGCTTCGGATTGAAGGCCAAAGAGGTAGGATCTTGACTCTAACCTAGCATTTGTGCTTTTTATATGTTCGTTGTTAAATGAAAATGTTATCTTCTCTCTTTCCCATTCCCATTCCTCCATTTTATTGTAGGCAAGAAACTATAACTTCACCTAAGTTCAAAGAATCAAAATTGCAAACATCATGGTTATATGGCTTGGCATTCTCTTGATGTTGGTTCCTTTTATTGTTATTATGGTGTTGGAGAGTAGAAGAAGGAGGGTTGATCATGATGAATATGATGAAGAAGTGGGTAGTGGTAAATTTGAAAACCCTGGACAAGAGGAAGAGGAGAGTGGAGATGACGACACAAAAACGAAAGCAAACCAAACCCCATTGTGGAAATATGTTTCTAGGCCTGAAACAGGGAAAGGGGGTGGAACCACTAAATATACATGCCTCTTGTTGCTGCGGCCCTGCACACACACACCTAAGTTAGTGAGAAAGCCCTTAACCCCACAAGGTGTGGTTGGTGGAAAAATCAAGAGATGGGGCTATCAACTATTCCCAACTCTCTTCGTTTAAGCTTTCTCCTAGGCAAGCTAAGGGGTGTGGTCCCTAATGAAAAACCAAGTTAAAAGTGATGTGAGGTTTCTAGGAGATGTTAAAGTCAATTGGATTACTTTAAGATTATGAGCAAGTTCAACAAGTATGATAAGCAATATGAAATGAAATATATTATCGATAACCATCGACACATAAATCAAAGATGAGCATATAAAACCTACGCCTTCAATATTGCTTCAAAATAATGAACACTTGCTCAAAAATGAAGTGCTTCAAAGTGAAACACCAAGTAATCCTGCAAATCAAATGGATGTTAAAGAAGATGATATCAACTTGCAAAATATAAAATTGCTCAAAGAAATGCTTTTCAAAATATAACCATTCACGATTCTAAGGGATATAAAGAAGAAATGTAAAATAACTTGCAATGTGAAATGAATTAAAAAATTACTTGCACAAAATGATGTTATACTTGCTCAATGAGATACTTCAAAATGATCAATTCAAGACATTTTCATCATGACAAGCATATAAATAAATTGCAAGTAAAATACCTTGAAAGTAAAGTGAATTAAGATGAAATGCACTTAACTAAGGTTAGATGCAATTATCTTGATTGATTTTAAGCTAAATGCCTATTCTAAGTTAGAGATTTTGTGGAACTCTTGCCAAAGGGTAACTGGGGTGGCTGTAAGGAAGAGAGGGTGAGGACACGAAGGTGGCGTTAACGATACCCTTCCCCTTAGCCTTACGAGCCAGTGTGTGGCTTCGTTCCTATAAGGAGACAAGTGTTAAAATTGGCAACTAGGACCAAACTCCATGTGGTTCATCTTATTTATGGCAATTGATATTTTTCTTGGATTCCTCTCGTCGAGAGGTGTAGGATTGATCTAAAGATCATTCGATTCTGACATGTATTCATGGAGATATGAATTTATTTGTGTTATGGGACAATTCATCAAGGTCGGCCAACAACCAAATTGCCTCCACTAATCCTCCACGTTTTAGTATAAATAGAAGAGGACTTTAAGTCATTTGACACACATTCACTCTTGTGATCTCTCTTCATTCTGTTTTGGGTTTGATGAAGATGAGATCTAGAGGGAGTGCCCTAGGTGATACGCTGCCCTAGTAGGAGATGCCCTAGAAGCTGTGATGAAGAAGGCTCTACGCTATCATGGACAAGGCTCCACGCTGCCCTAAATGCAGTCATGGAATCATAACAAGAAATTGGCAAAAACACAAGTCTATGATTGACATCTTGACGTTGATTTAGGAGGGTCATATTATGCCCTAGACGCAGAGAATAGGAGGGCTTATGACTATATAATGGTGGCCTAAAAGATAGGGCCTAACGCTGTGTAAGAAGGCTCAATGCAAGCTTGAATAAGGGCACCATGTGCACCCTAATACACTGTCCTATACGTAGCAAGAAGCGGGACTTCGCTATCCCTAACACAGTCATGGAAGGAGGTTAATTGCAGATCCTATTTGCTGGCCTTAGTCCACTCACATGCTGGAAATAACACAACCCTAACGGTGCCCTATCAAACTGTTCTAAGCCGCAGTTTAAAGAGGGTTTTTATGTGCCCTAACTGTTGTGAGTACAAGCCTTAGCCACAGTCCTATTGGGAGGACTATAGCCACAGTCCTAGAAGAATCATGGTTGCAGATCAAAGGCCTAACTGTTATGGTGATGACCCTAACCTTATTGCAGTCATAAAAAAGGGCCTAACACAGTCATGAAGGAGGACAACCCTAACACAGAGTAAGGACCCTTCACATTGTCCTACAGGAGTCCTCTATACCTAACAAGGAGAAGCATATGCATGCTGTCAATGGATGCTCCAAAAGGACGCAGTCATAATGTGAAGATATGCTACAGTCAGGGATATATATACTGCCCTAAGTCACAACAAAGAAAGCTTGGCAGAAGTAGTAAAGACTATTGTTCTAAGGCATGACTTAGGCATGTTCGGGAGCAACTGTCTCTATATTAAGGATTGAGGGCAAGGTTGCTTACATGGACCTGTGGAAGGAGTCTGCAACTATAGCCTAGCTGCTCTGCTAGGCTGTAAGCCATAACAAGCAGCTAAGGTTGGTAGTATAAATAGTTGCAACATATATGCAGTATATTGGGTGATATAATGAAGTGCATCATAGTAACATTGGTGTAGCTTAATGATGTGATAGGTGATGACATGATGGCACAGCATGGTGCAACACTGTAATGATGGCACAACATGGTGCAACACAGTGATGATGGGCATGGATGTATAACAACAACACGATGCATTGTTTCGACTTGTTGATGATGGGTACAACATGATGATGATGAGGTATTGCTTAGTGATGGGAGCAACATGGTAATGAGAGAAACTTAGTAATTGGGTGCAACAGAGTGTCAGGTGCAGCAATATGATGAGGTGCAACACAGTGATGTGTGTAGCATGGTGATGGAGTCACCTTGGAGGATCAATTGAAGTAGTATGCCTTCACCTGAGTTTAGATCAACTACCTCATTATGTTATCTTCATGGTGAAGATCTCTGCTCTTATCTTGTCAAGTCAAAGTGTTGACTTCTGATGTATATGTACTATCTCTCTCTAATGAACTATTGAAGAACATAAGAAGAATTGATCAAGGGTTTCCCCACATTGGGGTTTGTCCCCGGCTGGTGCCACATCTTGTGTCCTCTTGTCTTAGCTTGTTTTCTGCGATTTATGTTTATCTTCTATTTGCATTTTACTATCATGCTAAATGTGATTGCTAATCTGGAATTGATATTGAGCTAATATGGAAAATTGAAGTAAATTTGCTCTTAGCATAGAACATACCTAAAATTAACAAGAAGCCACCTCAATAACTGCAGTGTCACACACCTTTACCTTACTTCGTACCAGTTGGAAGAATTTTCTAAGAAAATTGTGGCCACGGCCTCCAGACAGGGCTCCTCTGCAGACAATAGCAAATGGACAAGGTTAGGGACATCTTCACCTCACCCAAAGGGGTACCTCTACACTCTTAGGTGAAGCACTCCATTGATCTGACCCCGGACATGCCACTACCTAATGGACTGATCTATCGACGCTATGTTCTAGAGAACGATGAAATCAAGAGGCAAATTCAGGAGTTGTTGCAGAAAGGGCACATCAAGCCATGTCCATCACCCTGTGGGAGCCCGATCTTGTTGGTACAGAAGAAGGACGAGACTTGGAGACTCTGTATTGACTATCGAGCGCTAAACAAGATCACTGTCTGGAATAGGTATCCAATCCCACGGATTGATGACCTTCTGGACCAGCTCAAGGGGGCCAAATATTTCAGTAAAATTGACTTGAAGTCTGGTTATCACCAGGTACCGATCGAACCCTCTGATGTGTGGAAGACTGCCTTCAAATCTAAGGAGGGCCTTTTCGAGTGGTTGGTCATGCCTTTCAGGTTGACGAATGCTCTCACAACGTTCATGAGGTTGATGGACGACATCTTGTGACTGTTCACCAACTCATTCGTGGTGTTGTATTTGGATGACATTCTGATCTTCAGCTAGAGTTAGAAGGAGCACCTCCGCCATATTTGACAGGTCCTCCAAACCCTGCGACAACACAAGCTATGTGCCAATTTGGAGAAATGCACTTTTCGTATGACCCAAGTTCAATATCCGGGGTACATCATTGATGAGTAGGGTGTGCATGTGGACCCAGCCAAGATACAAGTCATTTGGGATTGGCCAGCCCCAACCACTCTAACAGAGCATCGTAAATTTCTAGGTCTTGCCAACTTCTATCGCAGGTTCATGTTGGGGTTCTTTGATATCACTTGGCCTTTGAGTCAAGTCACCAAGGGAGGAACGAAAGAAAAGTTCTTTTGTTCTGAATCCCTACAAAAGGCGTTTGATGAGTTGAAGCATTGCCTTTGCTCTGCACCAATGCTCACATTATCAAACTTGCAACAACCATTTGAGATTGAGACAGATGCCTCTGACTAGGCTATTGGTGCAGTTCTTACTCAACAGGGGCACCCAGTGGCATATCATAGTGAGATACTTTCAGACACAGTCCGAAAGTATCCCACCTATGACAAAGAGATGTATTCCATTGTGTAGGTTTGTCGACAATGGAAGCATTACGTTATGGGGAAGGAAACGGTCATCCACACAGACCACCGACCGCTGTAGTTCAGACAGACCAACGAACGCCATCAGAAACGGTCCACATACCTACAACAGTTCCATTTGAACATTAAGTACAAGAAGCACAACACCAACAATGTTGTAGACTACCTCAACTAACCGCTGGTCATGGCGCTGACCATTATACTCGACTCTTGTGGGCACGAGACTACGGGGTGGCCGCATCTTTACAAGAGCCATCCAAAATTCAGCAACACATACCAGACGCTCCTGTAATGTAAGCAAGTTCCAAAATTTCACCTCTAGGATGCACTATTGTGCCATGTGGGACACCTCTGTGTTCCTTCAAGCAAGTGTGCCAAGATGATTTGGGAGGCGCACTGCAGTCGGGTCACTGGACATTTCGAGGTAGAAAAAACAGTGGCAGTGCTGCAAAAGTATTTTTATTGGTCGAACCTTCAACACGATGTTGGGAAGTACATCAGATCCTACACTGCTTGCGCCATGCCAAATCGACCATCAAGAAGCAAGGCTTATATACTCCTCTGCCTACTCCTAGTCAACCTTGGGAATCCATTTCCATGGATTACATGTTGGCCCCTCCTACAAAGCATGACAACGACTGCGTTTTCGTGGTCGTCGACAGATTCTCTAATATGGCCATTCTGGCGGCCTGCAAGAAGAGTATCGCAACAGAAGCCACTGCTAAGCTCTTCTTTGAACGAGTGTGGGTACACTTTGGGATCCCACAATCCATTATCTTAGATCGGGACAACAGGTTTCTAAGTACATTTTGGTCAAGTCTCTGGTCAATGTTGGATACCAAGCTCACTAAGTCCACGACTTTCCACCCCAAATTGACGCCTAAACAGAGGTCGTCAACAAGATGATTGTACACATTTTGCGCATGTACAACTCGAAGCATCCACACACATGGGATGAAAGCCTCCCTTATGTCCAACACAACTACAATAGAGCTCTCCATAGCTCAACGGGCCACAACCCCTTTTAGGTGGGATTGGGATTCCAGCCACTATGTCCCATTGATGTGGCCATACCATTTGCAGCTACTCAAGCAGATTCGGCTCATGTCTAGTCTGAAGCTTATAGGGCTAACAACTTTAGTGGGCACATTCAACACATCCGCTAGCAGGTCCATGACATATTGGACAAAGCCAATGCTAAGTACAAGCAGCGACATGATTAGCATCGGGTGCCACAAAAGTTCTAGGTGGGCGACAAAGTTTGGCTACATCTGGAGAGGGAATGCTTCGTTGGGCCCCACCGCAAGCTTTGTCTGCTCTGATATGGGCCATACACTATCACCAAGGCTGTAGGGGACAATTCCTTCGAGCTCAACATTCCATCGTTCCTTGGCCTGCACCCAGTATTCAATGTGGACCCCCTTCGGCCATACTTTCCACCATTGTTGGACACATCCAACATTGCAGAACAACTCACACCAACGGGTTAAATCCAGATTGCATGGCGCAGGCAACAACTAATCGGATCATGAGCACACAGATCAAGAATACTCACCAACAGAGGATCCAACTATATCGAGTTGTCAAAGCAGGTCAACTCCTTCACCAGGGCAAGTGCTTCACTAGGGACTAGGTTCAACAGAAATTTCCTCACCTCATGGAGGCTCTGCAGGTAATGGGGACCATTGCTTCCTAAGGAGGGAGGACAGATACAGGTAGATATTGGTGGCCACCCGCCTATTCCACCTAGACCTCCAGTTGGTTTCATTAGTTTCCTTGTTTATAGCAGTGTTGTCGCACAAAGTGTCTAGGCATCGCGACAACACTCAAATTGGGGGTTGTCACTCTTATCCCCGATCTCTTTGTTTAAGCTATCTGCCTACATCAAGCTAAGGGGGGTAGACCCTATGGAGAAATGGGACAAAGGAGAACCAGCTGGGAAGCAAACGATTCGAGAGACACAGCGAGGCAATCTAAGGCTTAGCAAGATTTAGAATTTGATCAAATATTAAATAATTAATACCAGTGCCTTATGGAGTTAATGATCCAAATAATTGATTATCAACTGTTGCTTAGGAAAAAGAGATATGAAATCTGTTTATAATTCCACGGTAGAATTATTTAACAATTGCTTGAAAACATTTGCAAAATGTCTAACATGTAACGAACATTAAATGATCCAAGCAATGATGATTAATTTCACTAGATGCACAATACCTTAGCAATTAAATTTCAAAAGATACAAATACCTTAGTCAACCATGAAATTTAAAAGCTAACCAGTTCCAATCCTAGAATTAAAATGATTATGCTTAGAGACCCAAATTCTAGGAAAATTAACCACCTTCCTATAGTTAATCTTCAGATATATAAAAAATTTAAGCACATTTAACTATAGAGAAATGGAAATGCTGATATCACAAAATTTTCCTTGAAAAACCTTTTTCAATATGCTAAGCAAGACTTAATGTGACTGTAATAAATCGAAAAAGATTTAGTAATTTTATTTAAATTTTTTAATGGGCCAGAGGCCACATAAAAAAATTAAAGTCCTTGATTATGAAACTTATTTCGATTAAAAAATCTAATTTAATTTTTTTTTTTTGTTTAGAATTTTTAGTTTTTTAAATGTTTTTTTTAAAGATTTTTAATGTAAAATTTGAAATCATAAAAAAAATGAAATAAAAACTAAATTGAATGCCTTTTCAAAATTTAATGAATGTGACTAACGTTTACTGAGAAGGTTGAATAAACCACCACACTATAATTGTGGTGAGGATCTTTATTTATAATTAAAGAGAGATAATTACATACTAATTTCATATCAATTAGCAGAGAAATAACATAATTTACTCCTAGAATTAAGGGACAGTGCTGTCATGAATGTCAGGCCTTTGATGACGGCAAATTATCCTCAACATCCCCCCGCAAGCTGAGCGTCGGATTGGAATGAACGTGAAGCTTGGATCGGAAAAATTCAAAAAGGGGTCGAGGAACACTTTTTGTGAAGATGTCAGCAACCTGTAGATGAGAGGGCACATATTGCGTGTGAAGTTTGCGAGCGACAACAAGTTCGCGAAGAAAATGATAGTCTAATGCAACATGCTTGGCTCGCTTGTGAGAAACTGGATTGGAGCTCAAAAAAATAGCACTCTTGTTGTCGCATAAGAGAAGAGGCCATTGTGGAATGAGAACCTGGAGGTCACGAAGGAGATGCGTAAGCCAAATAAGTTCGGCAACAGTGTTTGCAAGAGCACGATATTCAGATTCACAACTGGAACGAGATATAGTAGGTTGCTTCTTAGCACTCTAAGAGACCAAATTGTCACCAAGATAAATAGAGTAGCCAGAGGTAGAGCGACGAGTGTTTGGACAACCTGCCCAGTCAGCATTAGAGTAAGCAACTAGAGCACCAGGAGTAGCAGATGAGCGAAAAGTAAGGCCAAAATGGAGGGTGCCCTTGACATAGCGAAGAATACGCTTAACAGCAGGAAAGTGATCTTCAGTTGGAGCATGCAAAAATTGACTAACAGAGTTGACAGCATGAGCAATGTCTGGGCGCGTGATGGTCAAGTATTGTAGTGCTCCAATGAGAGACCTGTAAAGAGTGAGATCAGAAAATAGAGGGCCATCAGCAAACAAGTGTTGGGAGACAACCATGGGAGTATGGACAGGTTTACTGTCAAGTAATTGAGCGCGAGTAAGAATATCCTGTACATATTTCAGCTGACTAAGAAAGAGACCATCTGCAGTTGGCGAAGCTTCAAGGCCAAGAAAGTAACTAAGAGGACCCAAATCTTTAGTGGCGAACACAGAATTGAGTTTACAATTAAAGTTGTCAAGAAGAGAGGTGTTGTTGCTAGTAACAATAATGTCATCAACATAAAGAAGCAAATAGATAATGTCAGATTGCTTATGAAAGACAAATAGAGAAGGGTCAGCGTGGCTGCAATAGAAACCAAGTTGAATAAGAAACGAGCTGAAGCGCTGGAACCAGGCACGAGGAGCTTGCTTGAGACCATAGAGAGCTTTCTTTAACAGGCAGACATGATTAGGAAAGCGAGGATCAATGTACCCAGGCAGCTGTTCCATATTAACATTTTCAGTGAGAGTGCCATTGAGGAACGCATTCTTGACGTCAAGTTGACGAATAGGCCACTTGTTGGTAATAGCAAGAGAAAGCACAACACGGACAGTAGTGGCCTTGATAACAGGACTAAAGGTGTCGGTGTAATCAAGACCAGGTATTTGGGTATATCCTTTGGCAACAAGGCGAGCTTTGAATCGCTCAATGGATCCATCAGGAAGGTATTTGGTTCGGAACACCCATTTGGAGCCCACAATATTGGTGTTTGCAGGTCGAGGAACCAAAATCCAGGTGCGATTATTGTGCAGAGCGTGAACTTCTTCATCCATGGCAGCAAGCCAGGCAGGATTCTTAGCAGCAGATTTGAATCCTTTAGGTTCAGTGGAGGCAAGAAGAGTAGAAAGAAGTCCAGATAAGCCCAAGACACCAAGGTTTGCTGGATGACGAGTTTTGAAAATACCAGCTTTAGCTCGTGTGATCATAGGGTGAGAGCCTAGCGAAATTGTTAGCGCAGGAACATGAGGAGCGGTCCGTGCCTCAGTGGGAGGTGGACTAGAAGTTGGTGTTGATGAAGAGGGACCTGCAAAGGTTCTTCCACTAGATCAGTACAGATAGCACATGGGTTAAATCCGGATTGAGTAATATGCGGAGAATGTGGTGTAGGGGATGACGGAGGAGGGTCAGTATGTAAAATACGAGGTTCCAGAAAGTGGGAAAATTGTAGAGAAGAAACGGGCTGAGCATGAGAGGTATCGATGAAAGGGAAATGATTTTCATCAAATTGAGCGTGTCGGGTGATATAGAGCCGAGAGGTGACGGGGTCAAGGCAACGAAACCCTTTACAAGAGGGACTGTAACCCAAAAAAATGCAGGGAATGCTGCGTGGGGAAAATTTGTTAGGCATATAAGCACGTAAACAAGGATAAACACGACAACCAAAGGGATGGAAATTTTCATAATTTGGAGTAGAACCATATAAAAGTTCAAACGGTGACTTACCTCCAAGAAGCAGTGTTGGCAACCGATTGATGATGTAAGCTGCAGTGCTAAAAGCGTCAACCCAGAAGTGAGGAGAAAGGTGAGAGTGAAAAAGAAGGGCTAGGCCAGTCTCGGTTACGTGGTGGTGTTTGCGTTCAGCACGACCATTTTGGGCGGGTGTATAGGGACAGGAAAGCTGATGGTGAATGCCGGCTGTACGAAGATGAGTTTGAAAGCTAGTGCTAGTGAATTCACCTTCGCCATCACTTTGAAAAATTTTAATACGAGTAGAATATTGAGTTTCCACAAATTTTTGAAATTGAGTGAAAACATTATAAAAGTTAGATTTGAATTTTAAAGGATAAAGCCAAGTGAATCGTGAATAATCATTAATGAAAATAACATAATAGACAAACCGCAAATTGGATTTGACGGGGGAAGGGCCCCATAAGTCGCAATGAATAAGATCTAATACATGAGACGACCTATGTTCATTACGTGAATAAGGCAAGCGATGATTTTTCGCAAGTTGACAGGTATTGCACAATGTGGGAGAGGGCGATGAAGACGTAAGATAAAGATGTCCTTGTTTATTTAAATGCGAAATAACAGAGTGATTTACATGTCCAAGGCGAGCATGCCATAAATCATAGGAAGCATGTAAAGATTTATTTTTAAGGACAGAAAAGAAAGCAGAGTTGCTACGCTCCAGCACATATAGCCCGCCATCTCTCTTACCGGTTGCTACCACCTTTCCCGTTTGAAGATTCTGAATAGAGAAACGATTATTAGTAGAAGTAACAGATAAGGGAAAATCAGAGGTTAATTTACTAATTGAGAGAAGATTTTTGGTGAGCTGGGGAACAACCAAGACAACTAATAAATGAATATTTGGAGCAGGAGAGAGGGTACCAGTATGTGTAATGGGTAAGGAGGCACCGTTTCCCACAATTACAGAATCCTTACCATTGTACTGAGTGGACTGGTCCAAGTGAGATGGGTCATTAGACATATGGGTTGAAGCTCCAGTGTCCAAGAACCAATCAGAGACTGCTGCATCATTGAGAGAATAGGAATTGGTGAAGGCTTCGGCAAGATGAGCAGTTGACTCACTGTGAACATACCTTTGATTGCAACGATCAGCATAATGGCCATCAAGGCGGCAGATTTGGCAGCGGGGAGGGCGACGTCCTGGATCAGAGGAATGACGACCACGGTTTGCAGAGTTAACACAACCACGATTTGCAGGGGTTTGGCCACGGAAGTTGCGGAAGGAGCTGCGCTGGGTTGACCTTTCAAGACCACGACTGGCAGCTGTGAACGCAGCAGCAGGAGGAGCAGTGGGCTCGAGTGACTTTTGGAAAATCTCAAAGCTCTCAGCTTTGGAAACTAGGTTGACAAAGCTGAGAAGAGGCGTGAGCGCCATCTGCGCAGTGGAGAAGCTGGAGAAATCAGTGCCGAGGCCGCGGAGAAACCAGTGCACCTTATCAGTGCCATCAACGGGCCGGCCAATTGCATGAAGGTGATCGTAGAGGGCTTTGAACGCACGAGCATAGTCGGCAACAGATTTGGTTCCACGTTTCATCAGCTGAAGTTCGTCCTTGAGATGGATTTCGTGGACCTTCGAACGGTGGTTGAAGGTGTTCTCTAGAGCAAGCCAAACCTCACGTGCAGTAGAGAGGCCAACAACCTCTACCAGGGCTTCCTCGGTGAGGGAGGAATGAAGAAAGTAGAGAAGACGTTGATCTGCAGATTTCCACTCTAGGTGCTTGTCATTGGGTGTCTGAGAAGTAGCAGGATTAAACTGAGGGGGCGGTACGATGGTGCCATCAACATAACCCAACAAATTCTGGCTCTCAAGAAGAGGAAGAAGTTGACTCTTCCAAAGGAGATAATTGGTGGAGGAAAGTTTAATGGTGATCATATGAATTAAGGTGTTGAAAGGAAAAAGGAAGGTTTCGGTAGCCATGGGGAGGAAAGGATAGAACAACAAAAAAAAAAACTGGCAAAAGGAAGCAAGGAACAAGCTGCAAACCACTGCCTAAACTTCAGATTGAACGCTCCTTGTTCTTGCAAGCTCAATCAGCTCCGAACATCGGTCAACAGCAGCTCAATAGCTCTCAGATGGCAGCTGTCTTCTTTCTCCACACTTGACCACCGATCAACCTTCAGACTGCACACAAACAGAACCTGAAATCTGATACCATGAGAAGGTTGAATAAACCACCACACTGTAATTGTGGTGAGGATCTTTATTTATAATTAAAGAGAGATAATTACATACTAATTTCATATCAATTAGCAGAGAAATAACATACGCTACTCCTAGAATTAAGGGATAGTGCTGTCATGAATGTCAGGGCTTAATTTCTGTATGGCAGGCCTTTGATGACGGCAAATTATCCTCAACATTTACTAACATGAAATCTAAAACCTAATTGTAAGCGAGTGGGACTTAAACACAAAAGAAAACAAAAGAAAAATCGAATGTTATGGGTACGTGCAGGTTTGGCAGAAGCGTGGAAGAGTTTCCATGGCGGGGATGAGGTATAGATGCGTGGATTTCGAAGGCAGGGAAGACTGCGATTTTTCTTGCAGGTGGATGCTGGGCAGCGAGAAGAGGCTGCGGGTGCAAGGGGGAAACGCTGGCTTGAAGGTGCTGGAGCATGCAATTTGTTTAGAGGCAGCAAGTAGCAGGTAAAGGGCGACGGAAAGAGTTGAGGGAGCTGCGTGAGACAAGGAAAGAGATACGCAAGTCAACGATGGAGCTATGAGGAGCAGTGATGAGGGTTTGGACAGACGGCAAGGAAGAGTGGGGAATGCGAGGACAAGAATGTGGGATTTAAAAGCAGCATGAGGGTTAAGGAGAGGGCAACAAAGGGAGCTGTGTAGACTGAGGGTTGGATTGCGAGGGGATTGAACCTGGACACAGGTGTGATAAAGGGATAGTAGCAGCGTCGAGGGTTTTAAAGGCTGTGTGGGCTGCGATGAAGGCTGTGGGGTCACGCAGAGAGGAGGTAATGAAGCAAAGGTATGGCAATGTTTGCAAAGAGCCGTGAAGGATGAAAGATGGCAACAACGTGGGATGAAAGGAAGGGGTGATGGGATATGCGAACGCTTAGGTCTGAAGCAACGTAAAGGGAAGCAGGCTTAAATGCACGACAACAAAAATCCTAAAAAAATTTCGAAAAATAATTCTGTTGAAAAACCCCAGGCAAAAAACAAAATGGAAAATTGCTACCCAATAAAACCTTGAAATTTCTAGATTAAAATGTTATATTCTGCTTCAGGATTTATAAATAAAACCCTTAAATTTTTTTTCTCCAGATTTAGAAAAGATGTAAAAGCCTGGACTGCAAAACAATGCCCCTGCAAAAGCTGGTTTTGAGGCCAGATCTTACCCTCCAGGGCGTAGATCTGGCTTCAAAATCGAACTTCACCTTTAGATCTGCAACCTGTTCCTGAAAACACAAACACCCAGAATCCCGATATACCACAAAAAATGAAACCTCAGAAACCCTAAGTCAGAAAAATTAAAAAAAATTACAAATCTATGCATAGGAGGAGCAAATCTACCAGATCTGGTGAGTGTGAGTCCAACTCTGCTCCCAGATCTGATAATCTGAGGCTCTTAGAAGCCAGATTTATCAATTTAGCACAAAAGATTTTTTGAAATTTTAAATTTAAACGGAGGTGCTTCGCCCAAAACCCTTCATGGATCAACAATAAAACTTCTTATGATAAGCCCGAGATTCAGTCAAGCTAGGCTCTTCAGAAAATACTAATTGGGAGTTGGCTGGTCCAATTGAAAACTTCCCCAAACGCCCGATGATCTAAAAATCAAGAATTCCCTGCAAAGCTCAATTCAACCATTAACGTAGAGCGAGAAAACGATAATAAAATTCAGATTTAATAAAGATACCCACCATTATATTCAGAACTTAAATTACCATTCAAACACCAGTGATCATGCAAGATACTTGTGCTTAAATCACTCTTCATAAAGCTATCATCAATGGCTGAAAGGAAATCTATGCATGAAAATAATACATCTTACAACATTTCCACGAAAAGTAACACCAATAGAAATTAGCCCCAAAGTCTTTCTTTATTGCTCATGAAAAAATATTATAAGAGAGCTTTCACTTAGAACATGACTCAAAGATCGAATGATCTCAACTGACAACTGACCTCCTATTTAAAGATAAATCTCCCAACGGCTAGTTCGAGTGATCCTTGTCAAAAGGATCTCGACCGTTGATGAGGATCAAAATTTCTTTTAATCTCATCTGTCGAAATTTTAATATTGAGGAAATTTCGAATTTTTCAATTAAATGCATTTTAATAAATTCAAAAATTAAAATTTTGCATTTATTTCCTCAAAATTTTGACTTTGACTTAACCCCAGGGACCCAAGGAATAAAATTTAGCAAAATAATCAATTAACCTTAGTCCCTGGACCTGTTAAGATTTAATTTTTTAATAGATCCACGAATTTTATCTCTGGAAAATTTAAATTTACCTAGGACCTATGAGGGGACAAGTTATTTTTTTAACCCTTAAGACATTTTACATCATGATTTTTTATATCTCAAAGGGAAAAACCCATTTGAAAAAGACCCTCACAGACTACCCATTTTTGTGACACAAATATAATCTAGTAGACTAAGCAACTTGTAATAAAATAACCTAACCAAATAGTTAGGATTATTCCCAAGTCACTTTTACACAGACTCGATTTATAACACTAGGACTCGCCTAAGATCCTGGCGACAAAATTCATTCCGACTTTGGGGTAAGATTGAAGGAAAACCCTGTCGACCATCTAAGAATGGATCGGTGAGACAAAAAACCTCCCAGAATGTAGATCGTTACCAGAAAAATAGGTTTACCTAGGCAATTACATACATGACACAGATTTGCTGAGATCATTTACATCACATATATGCAGAATGGGTTTACATTATAACATGATAATTAGGCTGATGATGATAGCTGAACGACACTGACACATCGATCAAGCGCTATCCCTTTTGCGAAAAAGGGGGGTGTACTACTATGGGTCGTTGACACGTAGTGGTCAACAAGCAACATTTACTCTTTTTAGCAAGTTTTCGGGTTGTGAACTTTCAAAGCAGTTTTGACACCCTAAATGGTGTTTTTGGGAGGTTTGTTGCAGGCCCATACCCGTAGCGGCAAATCATGTAGTACTCAGAGAGATCTTTCCAATGAGATATCGTAGGCGCCAAACAAAGATAATATCACCAAGTTACAACCCCGGGAAGTTGGCTGCCCAACTAACCCCAATGGGGCCCACAAACTCTTGGCGTCCATCTCCCGGGGTTAGGGTTTTGGTTGTTTAGGGTTTTCCCTTGTTGTTCAATAATAAAAAGGCCTTTGAGCCTCATTGTAACATAGTTCAGAGGCATGTCGCTGCCACATCTCTTCTCAAAGGTAAGCTACCATTGCCCGAGCTAGTTTATTTCCATTTCTATATGTAAACATATTTTAGTTCTTTGATATTAATGAAATGAAGTTTATTTCTGCTGCATCTCTGTGTTTATGTGTGTATCTGTATTTTGTTGCGTTCCTGAATAATTTCGGATGAACGTTGACCAAGTTTGATTGCACCAAATTGATCTGTTTTGGGCTTATTTCAATCTGCTAAGGAGGCCGCATTATTTGCTCCAGCACTGAGCTCCTTGAAGACCATCTTGACTGCTGTCCTATCTCTGGTTAGGGCACACTTAGACAACAGTTGATTGCTGTTGACTTGAGCAGATTTGACTATAGTTGACTCCATCTTTCTCTCTTGGATAGTTGCTTGGCATATTAACATTATTGGATATTGGTTTTGGATATTTGTCTAGTCAAAGGTTGACTTTGACTCTTGGATGTACTCTCTTTGCTGAACATTTGACGACAATCTGATAGAAGAAGATTTGCAAGGGTTTTCCCCCTAGTGGGGATTTTCCCTAGTCTTTGACCAATTATTGTGTGTCTTGTCTCTTGGCTGTCTTTCATTGTGCATTTGTTTAATTGTTCTATCTACTATTGCTCTACTGTCATTGGATAATTGAAGAAGTGAAATTGTTAAATTGGATGTTATTGGATATTGTTGAAGTGATAGTTGCAGCAAAGAACAAATTGATGAAAATTTAACAAAACTGCGCATAAAATATTGATCTTTGTGCCAAAGAATGTGGCATCAAAAAACAGATCCAAAAGGTCAAGTCAAACTAGGTCAAACTCCTTCCAAACACCAAAAAGTCAACGCTGGTCGAAGGCTGATCAAAGGTAGATTTTGGCCCAGTCAAAGAGACTCTCTCTCGACCTGGCACGTGTGAAAGAAGACCTGCAATTTCAGAATTAGTTGAATGTCCAAAGAGAAGAAGAAGACATGTGTGATGATGTCTCCAAATGATGTGTCATGAGGTCTATTTATGGGCGGTGGAGGAGACCCAATTTGTCTTCTAGGCCAACCTAAACTTTTGTGCACATGTGGGTTTTCACATTAAAAATATATTTTTCCTTGACCATAAATTCTTCCATGGGAAAAGAGGGTCTTGTCTGGATGAGGAAGGTTGTCCACATGAGGGAATTTTTCCCTGAGCTACCAAATTAACAGAAGGTTGGAGAGAGATATATCAGATCTTTAAAAGGAGGGAAAGCAAGTCATTTGGGATCATCTTGGATTTGGGAAAATTTTCTCTTAGGAGAGTTCTTTGAGAACTTAGTTTTCAGGTTCGGAGAGTCCTAGGATGAAAACCCTTGGGTTTCTTTGTGTGTTGGAAAAAACCCTCTTCGTGTGTTGGACAAAACCCCAACTCACTATTGTGGAGGTTTCATTCAAAAATCTCATTGGGCTTCATCGACATTGGTTGGTGAGTAGATCTGGAGTAAATCTGTGGGTTGGAAGTGGGGATCACCTAGATCTCTAATCTGGGCTTCTTCTCTAGTGATTTGAGGAGCTATTATTAGTCAATTGCTGCTATTTGTAACAGGTTCCTAAAACCCTATATAATATAATAAGGATGAATCTAGCCGAGTTTGTGGCTATTTCTTGTATATTTTGTGTTGTAGCATTTCTAGGTTTACATCTGCAATTTCATTTGTGCTGATATTTCTTGTACGAAATTGTGCTATTTTCTATTAAGAAATATCCTGAAGCATTTTCCTAAAAATCATAATTAAAAATAAAAAGGAATATCACATTATGTGCTCTCCAAGATAATAGTTTAACCACTCTCTCGCACCCTTGCCCCATAAATGGTCCCATGTATGAAAACCTTTCTTCGCCAACCATTTTTTTGCAAATGAGGAAATTACTCTCAACCGCACTCTTCCCATTAAAAGGAGTCCAAATTAATTGTGCAACTAAGTCCCTTCCTTGATGATAGTTTAAATAGTAGCCCCTATGCAACTATTTGGATAACAGTTGCTATGCTCGCCATATTGTCTTGAGAATACATAACCCTGGAATCTAAAAGGCTTCCATTATGCTTAATAGAGATGCCTGAAAGGCTAGGTATGCCAATTACATGTGTAACATTCAGAGTACATTGTCCATATACCCTGTTAGATGGAAATATGTAAGAAGAGTAGAAAACATGACCTGTAACTAGCATTCAATGGGTGATGGTGATTCAAATTATAAGAGGAATGTGCCAAATCGGAAATAGGATGCCTAAATAGAATAACAGATGCTATGTCTGAAGGAACTTCAATTTTCTATAAAGCCATGCAGGTGAGTCTTCTCCTCACTCATGATGGTTCTTGTATTTGCAGCAAAAGTGTCGAGGCAGTACAATCCTTGATGATAGTTTAAATAGTAGCCCCTATGCAACTGTTTGGATCAGTGTTGCGAAAATTGCGATTTTTTGAGTTTGGCGATATTATCCCCTGATTTTTACGTTAATTTTTTTTTTTTTTATTTTTATTT
>APFE030278542.1:197013-209454 GCA_000404065.3 Pinus taeda
TTTAACATTACCATGTAATGACTCAGGATGTTTGAGAGTGGTTCCGGCCTCATTGGATTTCATATGGAGAAAGTAGAATTTTAGATTTCATTCAAAATCCAGTAGACTTCTCAGTTTTTCAGGATTTTAGGATTGGGAGATTGTAATGTTTCCAGGTGACACCACCTGCCCGGGCCACCCCTGCCACCAGTAGAGGACGTGGTCTACCTCCTATAGCTCCTACTTCTAGTTCTTCAGCTTCTAGAGCACATCAGACTCCACTGCCATCTCCACCAGCACACGCACCAGCATCTACATCTAGAGAGAAAGGGAAAGCTGTGGCATTTTCTCGCAAGAGGGGCAGAGGAAATCAATAGGATTAGACTTTCATTTTATTGTATATGACATTATGACATGATGAGATACATTATCATATTTTTTGTTGATATTTTGAGGCTGAGTTGGAACTCAGGAGTCAGGACTTACTATTCAGGACATGATTAAATGTTATGTGTGATTTTAGCGCTAGAAATGATATTAAACATCTTATATATTAGTTTTTTTATCATATTTATGTGTCAATGTATTTATTTTATGTTGTAGATGGTTTAGATATTAAAAAAAATTGAAAAAAAATGAAAAAAAATGAATATTTTTGTACCAAACGATTTTTTCCCGATTTTTTTCCGATTTTTTCCGATTCGTTCCCTGCGCCGATTTAATCCCGATCGCGCTTTTAACAACATTGCTAAAATAACAGATGCTATGGCTGAATGAATTTCAATTTTCTATTAAGCCAAGCAGGCGAGTCTTCTTGCTCATGATGACTGCATTAGTCTTTTTCTCACTCGTGATGGTTCTTGCATCTGCAGCAAATGTTGGGGCAGTACATTGTACCTTTGATGGAACTGGGGGATAATTCTGGAGTGTGAAAAAGTCATCAAAGGAATGCTCATTTAAGAACTGCTCACCATCAGTAAGTGAGATCCTTCAAATTTGCCCTTGTATATGAGCAGCCTTAAGAAGATAACCTAAAGCATCAGCTACTATAAACATATAAATATGGGGCCAGTGACAACCATGTGTAATGGACACAATCTCTTATGATAGATGTCCATTCACACAGGCTCTAGAAGCGGGTTATTGGAAGAAAGAGTTATGACTGCACTAGTGAAGAAACTCTGAAAATCCAGCTAAGAGAACTGTCTCTCATATCTTTTGCAGTCATATTTGATGCCACTCTCAACTTGAGGAAAAATTTCTGACTGCGTTAGTGGAGAAACTCCCAAAATTCAGCCAGAATAATTGTCTCTCATATATTTTGCTGTCATATTTGATTCCACTTTTAATTTGGATGTTTCTTTTTATGAGCCTTGGTTGTGATTGATTTCAGCTTTTCTTTCTTTTAGCACCTTCTAAGAGAACTTTGTTGTGATACAGGGGTCAGATAGCTGGTACATGTCTAGAAGAAATCCAGTATTGCTCGTCCAATTACATATGTCATCGTGAAGATAATATAACTTGGAAAAAACAGGTAATAATTTCTTATCTCATATTAAAAGGATTTGTAGACCAGCATTGAATTCATATTCCAAAGTAGTTTGTGAGGTCCTTGAAATTTACTGATGAACTTTTGTATTGTAGGGTGCTATTCTTATAAAGAAGATTGAGGAACAGGAAACATGTATAAAGAATTATAAGGATGAGCTGAGTCGAGCACAAAAATCATTAGAGACATTGGAGCAGAATATGAAGGATCAGGTTTTTGTAGTGTCTGAGTTTCCCATTTGAGATTAAAAGCAAATTGATGAGTTACTCTCTTTCTAATTTGTTATTTTGTAGTGTCAATTTAAATATTGTCAATATGATCCACTATCTTGTTAGTCTCTTCAAAGTTCTCAAACATGTTTTCCATCTCAAACTAAGGGTTTGAATGTTTTTCAAAGGCATTTTACTTCATTTATATGGTGGATGAATTAATTTCTTATGATGTTTTGAGTTGTACAACTACCAGTTAACAGCCCTTTATGTTTATTTGTTAAGTTACAAACTTTTTATTGACACAATTTGTTACCCTTAAATCTGTATACTATTTTTATTATAAGAAGCTTGCAGTTTCTATTTTTGTCCATTTACTCTCATATTATTTCCATATATTTTTTCTTGCATTAAACGTTTTATCTGATGAAATTGTCTGGACTGGCAGGACCTGAAGAATGGACAGGTACAAACTGAATTGGATCATCTGAATCAAAATATTGACAAGAAAGGTGCTAAGTTAATTGTGGAAAGGATGGTATCTCTCTTCCATGAGTTGAAGGTACGTGCCTTGAAAACATAAATCTTTGCTGGTGGTATGCATAAGTCTTCAATAGCTTAAAACTTTGTTGGAGGCAAGACCCCTCACCTACATGTAGAGAACCCATGTATGTATTTCTCTTATTGTAAAATACACTCTCTTTTGAAAAAAGATAAGTATTTTTAGGGTCCTCACAGTTGAATTCTATGAGTGTGAGGATTTATCAATTAATCACTTTGCATATATTCCCATTTATTTAATTAAGTTGTCCATAATATTCTAATGCAGCATTTCTTACTCTGTGAAGTACTCGAGAACATTTATTGTTACATTTCTGCATTTTGCTTAATATTACTTGCAAATCTCTTCCGGATAATTACTATGCTAGCAAGCCCCAGATTTGTGAATGTGCAGCTCTCTTTTAGAGAAAACAAAAAGAAAATATATTAACCTGGTTGAGTGACCAAGTTGTTAGTTTTTGTAGCATCAGACTGACGTTCTAGTCTCGACTTTGGCCAGAGAGGCTAAGAAACACAAGATTTCTAAAACCCAAAAAATGTTTCGGGAGAAACACCAAGAGACAACTCAATTAAGTTAATTAATCAATAATTAAATATTTCCCAAGTCTAACTTAGTAAAAGTGATTAATTAACAAGAAGTAACTGAGAAAGGTGAGAATGCTCTAGAAACTCATACAGATTGAGTTTGAGATGATCTGAACTGTTGATGGGGATCTAATCATGGCCGTTGGTTTACCAACAAGAGATTATAAGAGCAGGACGTTGGGTTGGAGATAGACACACTTGGAGAGCGAGTTCCTTGGAAAATTGAGCTATTCAGCTGTAGTAGCAGAGAAGGGAAGAAGAGTTCGAGCCAGAAGGGATGCAAAAGTGAGAGGGAGCAGGGACTGATATCTGGTGGATTTTCCGGTGCTAGAAGAGTTAGCTGAGAGAGGTCGAGTATTCCACTAGGAGGTTGCATAGGGGCTTGCGTAGAGACTCAAGGAGGCAGTTCGATCCATCTAGAGGAGAGATTGATTCAGGAGCTGAGTGCTGGGAAGATTCTTCCATAGGGCTAACAAATCCTTCTCAGTGGCAGAGACAATCAACAACAACATATTGCAACTATTCCAGGTAGTGTGAGTTTTAGGCTGTGCAGAGGCTGACGCAGAGGTAGTTTGAGAGCTGATTGTGGGGCAGGATTGCTTGTGGAGAGAAGGAGAAAATTCTCTCAGATATTTTGCCAGTATTTTTTCATGAGAGGATTGCTAGTTTTGCATCCAGATTGTACTCAAAAATTTCACTGCTACATAATAATAATAAAACCCTCATCTGTTGCACCAGTTTTCCCACATTGGCTTTTTCTGGGGACATTTGTCCAAAAATAATGTTGTCAAATTTATCGTTTATGTGCATCTATTTCTTAGTTTCCAATTTGTTTTTCGCAACGTTTTTATTGTGAAGAAATAATAGTGTGATTTATTTGTTATGTTGTCGTAACAAATAAACTGCATAATTAATCAGTTAGAAGAAAAAATTCTAGTTGCTGCATTTTAAGGAAAATTTCACATGGTATCTGAGCAATTTTGTTCAGATCAGGAGCTTAGTAGCGAAGAGGGAGAAATTTCGTAGTTTAGAGGGAGTTTAAGCGAATTTCTTTCAGGTCTGCGTAGAGGTCCAACCAAGCAATGCGAATTGATGGGAAAGAGTTTGATTTCCAGTTGCAGGTGTAGGAAAAGTTTGAACAAGCTAGTAGTAGTTCCAACAGGCGGTGGTGTTGCTGGGAAGTGGTTCCGGTGAGCAGATCAAAGAGTTCGTTGATGAGATCTGGGCGCGGTTAGTTTGCAGCTAGACCAACAGCAGCAGATCAACTCTGGGTTGAAGAGAAAAGCACACACAGAGGAATTTCTCAGAGGGTTTCCAAATCTGGTTCCAGGAGGAAATCCATAATTTCCAGTGGTAGAAGGCAGTAGTAGCAGGCAGAACTGCGCATTCTAGGAGGGAGTGTGAATTGCAGTGAAAACAACCTAGTAGGAAAGAGAGGAGATTCTTGTTTATTTTTCAGTTGTTTGAGTTTTTGTAGCTTTCTAGAGATGGTCGTACGAGATTGCAAGAATTGGTCATGCGAGTTAGCCAGAATGTAGATCTAGGCAACAGATTGATTTCCAGTTGCTAGAGACTGGTGCCAGAGGAAGTGCAAGTTGTTTAGTGCAAGCTGCAAAGCGAATAAAGGTTCCAGTAAGGGACAAGGCTCAAAAGGAGATAGGGAGGCACCAAATCCAGGAGGAAGAGGAGTATGAGACTCCAGTGTGCCAGATGGGAAGGGTCTATCGCAGTTGCAACAAGGAAATCAGTCAAATTAGTTCCGGATTGTTGCAACGGGACTATCACCCAGATCTTAAGCTGAAGCAACACCCAAACATGCTTTTTATGTCAATAGAGTTAACAACCCAATCAACATCAAAGTACTCAAGTAGTCTTGCATCTGCGACAGTATATTTCAATCCAAGATTGATGGTCCCATGCAAGTATCTCAACACATGATTTGCAACAATCCTGTGTGCATGAGATGGTTTAATCATATATTGGCTTAGAGTATTGATTGCAAAACATATGTCTGGTTTAGTGTTCACTAAGAAATCAGTGCCCCAATCAGTTGTCAATACTCAAGAAGGATTTTCCAAATTAGTACCTGCAGCTTCACCACACAACTTACTGAAGTTCATCTCCATTGGAGTATTCATGGATTTACATGCTGTCATACCAAATCTTTCTATCAGCTTAACAACATATATTCCTTGAGAAAAGAAAATCTCACTAGTTTTTGCCATACTTCAAGACCCAGAAAGTAGTCCATCTAATGCAGATCTTTCATTTCAAATTCAGAAGCTAATTCCCTCTTACACTGGAGGATAAGAGGTTCACCATCGGTCAAAAATAAATCATGAACAGATAATACCAAAAATCAAAGGCATTCGTTGGACTGTCTTGAAATAAAGATTTGGATCAACATTAGTTCTAGTAAGACCAAGCTTAATCAAAAAGCTATCAATGTGGGCATACCAAGCTCTTGGATCTTGCTTCAAACTAGAGAGGGCTTTCTTCAGTCTACACACGAGTTTTCGGGTCATGTACTTCAAAGCCTTGTGGTTGCTCCACAAATACTTCTTCCTTGAGGAAGCCATTCAGAAAAGAAATCGTCACATCCATTTGGTGAAGGGACCATCCTTGGCTAATAGCTAGAGCCACAGTAGATCAAATGGTTGTATAATGGGCAACAGGGGCAAATATTTCATCATTATCTATCCCCTCTTTTTGAGAGAACCCTCTAGCCACATATCTAGCTTTATATTTTTCAATACTGCCATCAACACCATGTTTAATTTTATACAGCCATTTAGAAGACACAACATATTTACCTTGGGGTCTTGGAATGACTTCCCATACATCATTATGAATGATGAATTCATATTCTTCAGCCATTGCATCTTTCCACGCTTGAGCCTTCACAACTTCTTCAAAAGTGCATGGTTAAGCTTGAATAATGTTGCTCATGGCTACAACATATCCTTGGAACTGACATGGTTTCTTGCTTTTTGTGAAGGTTCTTCTGGGAGCAACATGTTTATTAGCATCTTGAAGGGTGTCACGAAGCCATAAAGGTCTCCTTTTAGTAGGAGGATCACATGGAGGAGGATCCAAAGGATCCATAGGCTCCATGGGTTCTTCAACAAGATCAATTTCAAGCTCAAGATTTTTTTGTATCTTGATGCAGGAGCATCCTGCTCAAAATATTATTGTTCATTTGGTAAATTGGTTGATTTAGGGGGGTGATGTTTTTAATTATTTTTAGGAATCTTGTATAGATTGAGTGAGAAATCTATGTGTGAGGTTTTCAGTTGTGAGATATTCTCAACTATGTGAGAATATTAGGGATAATTGATATGTGTAGATCTCGTAGGGATTGTAGAGATTACGAGATCCTTGAATAGGAATTAGTTGAGTGAATTATGGAGAAAATCATGGATTTAGTATAATCCATAATTATGTAATTAATCTATAAATGTAAGCCTGCGAGGAGAGTGAGAGATAGAGGGGTTACAAAGTGTTAGAGTGTGCTAGAAAGAGCTAAGTGGTAGTGAGAATAAATCAGAGCACGAGATGTTCTATATATTTATGTAAATATTGTTATGATTGAAAGGAGTTTGTGTTTAAACTTGTTTCTGCGTAATCTTTATTATGTGATTTGATTTCGTTGAGTCTTTAGTTGTAGGTTGAATCCTTTGTTAATTACAGTGAATAGTTAATAGTTTGAATATGTTTCAAGGCCACAGAAATATAGTTTAGAGACAGACTAAACTTAGTGGACAAGACTAAATAAACTTGGCAGAACGAGGAAACCTGATGAATTCGCGAGAAAACCCGAAGAAGATTTGAATCGTTCGATCGAATAGATCCATCAAATCTAACGATCATCGCGTGCCAACAAGCGCGGACGATAATTCCAAAAATGAACGTGATAAATTATAAAACTGAGTTAATATCTCAATTAATCGTGACCGTCCGCTTGAAGGGGTCAGATCAGATGGTAATCACATCAAAAAGTGCACAGGATTTAATTTAAAAAACGGACATGATATTTTATGGAATACAATTTGATCCAGTTGAATTCCGGATCGATCACAGCCGTTCATTGTGTTGGACGAGATCCGACGAATATCGCTCCAGAAGATGCGTGCTAGTTAGCATAATTTCTGGACGCGATAAGGTTTGAACGAGAATTTGAATTGTTTTGGGTTCTGCTAAAGAGATCATGGTCAATAGTTTAATTAAACAAGGGTTTAATTAAATTAAAATTCCCGAATTATGTAAAGCGGCAGTTTCGCTGCATCTTTAGTGGTATCAGAGTAGAAGAAGATTCTGCGTGAAGTATGATTATATTTGTCAATGCTAGTCTTTATAATTTTTGTGCAGAGTAACAGCGGAGGAAGGTGAGAAGAATTGCAGCAGCCTAGAGCAAGGAGTGCTCATATGGTTCCAGAGAAGAGAACCAGAGTGATGCCAAAAGACTAAGCTTAGAGGAGAAAAGCTTGGTGAGGTATTGTGTAGTAGGGAGGACTTGTTACTGCAGAGGTTTTGTTGTAGTTCATGAATGTTGTTAAGAAGATAAGAAAGCATATGACAAGGAAAATCAAAGGTGCAGCGGAAGCAAAGGGAAAAGAAGAGGAGTTAGTCTTAGAATTTGATTGAGGTAAATATTTTCTTTTATTGAGTTTCGAATATTGATTTGAGTGTGAAGAATTAGTGAAAATGAACATGGAGAAACTTAGGAAAGGTTCAAATAAATGTTAGATGAGTGACGAATAGCGTAGGATAAGTATTGCAGTGATGAAAGCGGAGTTGAATATACTACAGGAATGGTTTCAAGAGAAAGAGAATGAAGATCGAAGACATGGATGGAGAATAAGTAAACAGATCAAGTGTAATCTATTGCAACAGAAATGGAATGCTATGTTGATGAACAAACTTGAACAAATACATATTTCTTTGTTGGAGAAGGAGAAACTCTTAGGAATTGAGTCACATCAAAGAGGATTTGCTGAAAACCAAAAATTCCATGGTGGGAATTTGGTGCTTAAAGCGTCAAAAGAGACCGAAAGATATAGTATTTTTAAAACTGATAGTTTGTCTGTGAATGCAGGTATGGTACTAAATAAAGAATTTGTTGCTATAGAGACTCAGACAACTAATGACCATTGATATAATCAAGAAGTCTTTTGTGAACTTGAAGGAAATTGGGATGATTGTTTATCGTTCCAGGAAGTTGAGTTTGCAGCTCAATTAGAGGAAGAAACAGTAGCTAAAGAGACAGAAGCCAAAGAAGTTGAAACCAGAGAAACCGTAATAAAAGGAGGAAAGGACACCATAGATAACATCAACTATGTTGATGTGATTAACAAAGAGGAATTACTTCTAGAGCATGGTGGAGAAAATTGCTTTACAGATATACAGAATTTGGTTGACAGTTCGAGAGATGATGATGGTGAACTTTCAAATTTAGTTCTTACTAATCTCAGCACGACAGAGTTATCTGGCAAAGCTATAGGTGCAAACGGTGAACTAGTTCGAGACTCGTTCAAAATTTGGAAACCAGGAAAATGGGTATTCAAGTTTCCACATGCAAGTCACGAGTCTATATTTCTAGAACAGAGGATGATGAGGTATGGAAGGTCGAGAATCATGTTTAATAATTCTCAGAACATATTATTCTGCGAATTTAATGCCAGACTACATGATGAAGTTATTCCTTTGAAGGACCATCAACAAAATAGAGTTTGGAATCCTTGACGTAGCAAGTCATTTAGACTTGTAGCTGTCACATTACGACAAAAAAGTGACAGACCTCATAGACAAGAGTCTATGAATTTTTCTACATCGGGAGTGTGATGCAGGAGCATCCTGCTCAGAATATTATTGTTCATTTGGTTGATTTAGGGGATGATGTTATTAATTATTTTTAGGAATCTTGTATAGATTGAGTGAGAAATCTATGTGTGAGGTTTTCAGTTGTGAGATATTCTCAACTATGTGAGAATATCAGGGATAATTGATATGTGTAGATCTCATAGGGATCTTAGAGATTACGAGATCCTCGAATAGGAATTAGTTGAGTGAATTTTGGAGAAAATCATGGATTTAGTATAATCCATAAATATGTAATTAATTTATAAATGTAAGCTTGCGAGGAGAGTGAGAGATAAAGGGGTTACAGAGTGTTAGAGTGTGCTAGAAAGAGCTAAATGGTAGTGAGAATAAATTAGAGCACGAGGTGTTCTGTGTATTTATGTAAATACTGTTATGATTGAAAGGAGTTTGTGTTTAAGCTTGTTTTTGTGTAATCTTTATTATGTGATTTGATTTTGTTGAGTCTTTAACTGTAGGCTGAATCCTCTGTTAATTACAGTGAACAGTTAATAGCCTGGATATGTTTCAAGGTCATAGAAATATAGTTTAGAGACAAACTAAACTTAGAGGAAAAGACTAAATAAACTTGGCGGAACGAGGAAACCTGAGGAATTCGCGAGTAAACCCGAAAAAGATTTGAATCGTTCGATTGAACAGATCCATCAAATCTAACGGTCATCACGTCCCAACAAGCGAGGTTGATAATTCCAAAACGAACGCGATAAATTATAAAACTGAGTTAATAGCTCAGTTAAGTATGACCGTTCGCTTGAAGGGGTTAGATCAGACGGTAATCGCGTCGAAAAGTGCATAGATTTAATTTAAAAAACGGATGTGATATTTTATGGAATACGATTTGATCCAGTTGAACTCCAGATCGATCACAGCCGTTCATTGTGTTGGACGAGATCCGACGGATATCGCTCCGGAAGATGTGTGCTGGTTAGCATAATTTCCGAACGTTGTAAGGTTTGAACAGGAATTTAAATTGTTTTGGGTTCCGCTAAAGAGATCGACGTCGATAGTTTAATTAAACAGGGGTTTAATTAAATTAAAATTCCCAAATTATGTAAAGCGGCAGTTTCGCTACATCATATCTCAAATGCATCATCTTGACAATCAACATTAGCAGGAGGAAGAGGAGTGTCTCTTGCATTTCCAAGAGCTACATCTTCATCACATGTTACATCCCTGCTAAACTCTATATTTCTTTGTCCAAGTACATATGTTTTTTTAGGCTTTAGAATCTTCACAATAACCAACACATGTACCTTTCTTACTTGCAGTTTCTAGCTTGTTCCTCTTTTCTTTTGGCACGTGGAAGTTGTAATGACCCATCTTGAATTAAAGGGAGCATAGGAATATTAGCATGCATATGATAGCTACATATGCATGCATTGCATGCATTGCACTACTATACATACTGACTAACTAAAAAATGTGTTCAAGTATAGGGTGATGAATTAATTTTTGAAGTACTAAGTAAATACTTAATCCACCAGAATATAATGATTATATTAGGGAACTTGATATGTACACCATCATCATAATATATAACTGATACATACAATGGATTATGCAAAATAAAAGGGGATTGAAATGTCTATATATATATTATTATATATTATAAGGACAAATAATATTAAACAATACAATAATTTAAACCCAAACCAAATTCAATTATTAATTATATAAATTTATTAAATATATAAATTAATTAAAGGATTAAAATAATGGTACCAACTACATTTAATTAAGGTAGTAACTCATAGGTAGTGATGTATGGACTTAATATAAAGTATTGAGTATTCATAGGATTGTAATGCCATTTAATAAAATAAATATCATACTTACCATCAACATCATAATAAATGGCCGCCTCTAAATTTCAGACAGAGCACCCTAGATGTGAGAGTTCACTCCACCTGTGACCGACTTAGAGCTAGAAAACCTTTATTTTTAAATTGGGATATGGAGACGGTGGAGAGAGGGCGATGTAAGAATTGGTTTTATAAGGAAATCGAAGATGGCAGACGAAGGGGGAAGTTTTTGGGTCTTTTACAGATAGAGAAGGAAACTCTGAGAAAGTCACAGACAAAGAGGAATTTTGAGAAATTATTCTTGGAGTTTTGGGCACAGGGGCCAAAAGAACTCTATTTCGAAGTCTTCTAGGTTTGGGAACCGGATAGGTTGATCCCAAATGGGTTGGGAAGGAAACGGTTAGTTTAGTAGCAGGAGCAGGAACAACAACAAACCAAAATCTGTTGAAAAGTGTAACTAGGATTGGTTTACATAATGACACGTAATTATGATTTTATGTAAAGGATGTAAAGAAGAAAAATAAAATTATTGTAATGCTTGACTCGTGTGTTTCATGAGCAAGAGATTTTATTTTTAGTTAAGGCTCCCGTTGTGAGCCCTTAGGGATTTTATCGTCTAATCATAAAAGTTTAAAGAGTCATTGTCATGTATTGAAGGCGTGTTACACATTGTCAAAGTCAAATTTGTTTTTGTTGTTCACCCTCCAAGACCTTGTCACTAGTACTCTCTCAAGTTGGCCTACAATGAAAGAGATTATTCTAGAAAGATGAAGTCAACCTACTCCGGTGATCATGTCGGCCTAATAGTCATGGACAAACCACTATATATAGCAGTGCTCGGTCTCATTTGGAGGACAACAAATTCGGTCAAGAAAATCTGAGATAACCAAGTGCGAAAATCACTCTAGAAGGAGCCTTAACATTAGCGAAGGAAGAAGAAAGGATAACGAAGATAGTTTCATCATTGTGGATTGTTTTTGGACTAGTCTACCCTCACACGTGCGAAGATTGCAGATCCAAAGTTGGGAAAGGGAGGATGAAGATTGCAGTTATATAAAAGTGATCTAGATTGGGTGAAGACTTCACCGAAGGAAGCCGAGTAGAAGAGAAAGGAGAGTCCCTTTCTAAAGGAGACTATTCAAGGATCAAAAGGATGATCTAGGGTTTCTGTTGTGAAGCAAAAGGGTTGCAAACCTACAAGAAGAGGCCAAAATTTTGAAGGAAGCTGAGAAGAGGGAGAGGAAGAGCAACATTGATTTAAGGGTGAAGAGGAGGCTTGCGACTTGGTTTTGGAAGGGCTCTAGTGTCAAGGGTCTTTGTCATGGTCTTGGTATTCATCAATTGAAGGTTCTATAAGAAGAATTTGTTTGGGTTTTCCTCTCAAAGAGTGAGGAGTTATGGCCCTGGATGATAGCCTATATACTATGTCTCTTGTCTCTATTGTTCATGAATTGGTAATTGTCTTGATGAAAAGAATGAAGCATAAAAACTGATAACTTGTAGGTTTGAATGTAAAAATACACAAGCATATTTGTAATAATAATTTATTATATATAACATTGTACAAGTGATGATTGTTACAATGAGGACCTGCCTATATATACCTAAGCAGGTTTCGTTTCGTGACTGGGCATGTCTTTTAGACATGCCTTTTCACTTAACTTAATGACTACTTAACATAATCAATATTTGATTATTTAATATTTTTCATTTATTTTATTTATTTACTTGTTATGAATATAATTCATAACATAGCTCCTTCCTTCGGAAGCTTTGTCCTCAAAGCTTTAATGCTGTGGATTTTCTTCACTTAGTGTCTGTTGTCTCGATGTATATAATCTGGCCAGCCTCTCGTCATGTAGCTCATCAGTAATATTCC
>APFE030278552.1:3115-16776 GCA_000404065.3 Pinus taeda
CCAACCTTCCAACCTCTCAAAATGACTAAGAAAACACATAATATAGGCAAGCTACCCTCTTCCCTTGCCTCTAGGGGTTGAGCTCATCCTTCTAGGAGCAGTTTGAACTAATTCCAAACTAAGCACTAGATAATAGGCAGCTCAACAACTTCCCTCTATTACTTAGCTAACTGATTCATGCATTAATTATTCACTTTTTACATCAAGGAAGCTTCTAGAAGGGTAAAGAGAGATAAAATCTATCAAAGTGCCATGAAAATATTACATTTATCCATCATCTACAAGTAAAAATGGTCAACCATAGTCAAAACAGTGTTTTTTTTGACAAAAAAGGTCAATTCTGGCAAAGTAGCTCTCTGTTCCAACGCCCTGGCCCTCGTGCCGCGCCCCTTTGTAGCAACTTTTGAGTGGGTTCCACTGGTCCAAATCAGGTGCAAGATGGCTCATTGGAAAGCTTGGTCTGTCTACTTTCCATCCCAAGTGGAATTTCTGAATTTGGAGTTGTTTTCCCCCCTCAAAAACCATTTCTCCCAAGGTCACTTTCTGCAACTCAAAAAGTGGGTAGAAAGTCATTTTTTTGATGTATTTTGAGCTTTTGGAGGCTCAAATCTCAAAATCAGGCTTCTCCCAAGTATTGGTAATTTTTCTCTTTGCATGTCATTTCCAAAAATGCCAAGTTTTCAAAATTCCGAGCAGTCCTCCAAAATGGTCTCACCCGGGGGTGAGACCATTCCACGGGAAAAACCTGTAAATGCACAAAAAATTCACAAATGACAAAATTTTCTCCAAATTTATTGAAATTTGGGCTGGGAGTCACCAATCAAGTACCATGCTCAGTCAAAGAAGCTTTGGCCAAAATTTGGAGTGGATCGGGCGTTTTCCTTCGTTTTTGTGCTTTGGCCAACCGTCCTTGGAGCACCTTCGTTCTCGCCGGTATTTTTGACATTTCTTTAAAACTATGACACCTGTGTAAACAATGAAGGAGGTTTTTCTTCTTTGGCATGTTTTGGACAAAAACCTCTCTCAGTTTCCCAAAATTCATCTTTGATTTCTCTGGAACATTATTTGAGTGCGACTTGTCCCAATGTGTGAAACAAGGAATTTTGTCAAAATGGAGCGAAATGAAGGGGATAAGGGGCTTCTAAATTCTTGGGGAAATTTTTGGGAGTGGGGAGGGATGTTGGGGAGCAGGGGAAGGTGGAATCTCAGAGATTGAGTGAGGGGAAAGGGTCCAAAAGGGAAAAACACAGGCCCAACCTAGAAAATTGCCAGGTTGTAGCTAGAAACTAGGGTTTGTGGAAAAATGAAGAATTTTGGGGATCTCAGTGATGGGAAGTGTTTGATAAGATACTTTAAGGATAGGGGAAGGTGTATGAACATCTGGATAGAATTTTTGCTGATGATTTGTCCGTCTAAGAGAAATTTCCTTCAAAACCCTAGGAGAGGGAAATGAACCTTGCCAAGGCACAACTGAAGCATGAACAAGATGTAAAATGACTCATTAGACACTGACATGATAATGAAAACCCTATGAATGATGATAGGCTCAGCTGAATGATGACATGGACTAACATTTGGGCAAACCCTAGACCTAATGCCTAGTGACCATATTTTGCTTGAAAACTCATTGAAATGACAAAATTTGACCTTGACACTTCAAAATCACTTTGTAAGAGCATGTTTGATCACTGGAGGCAGGCTGTAAAGACTGACACTAATAGTGTGGAGGTAAGAGCTTGTGTATCAATGAAGAACTCCCTATCCATTTCCAAAAATTAAACCCACAACACATGGTTTTTTAGGTGGCTTAAGGCATCCATTACAATGAGCTTGATGAGGCTAGGATGGGAAATGTGTTGGTGCTTCCCTTCCCTCACTTTCTGGCTCATTTCAATGATGGTGTGTAGGAGGAAACGTGGAACATTGAACCTCTTTGGAATTGGTAAATTTTTCTTGAATCTTAGCTCATAGAGCATCCTAAATTGATAGGCATACATAGTGCTCAACCTCCCCTCACAGATATGTACTTGAGGATGTGATAGGCCACTTCATCCCAAGGGTAAGGGAGGCTCTCTCTTCTTACTCCATTTTTGTCTTCTACGGGCTTCTCTTTATGGAGGAAGAAGTTCTTCTTGGTTATAACATTTACTCCCTTATCCTCCTTGCCCCATGGAACTCTTAAGGGTATGGTGGTTACTCTTCTTATGAGCCCTGTGCTCAAATGGATTGCAAGTCCTCTAACAACAATAGTGGCACTATTTTTCCCCTGGGAATTGAGGGCCATGGAAAATTCATGGCTTTTCTCATCATCATACCCCTTTAATTGCTTAAAGAATCTCGTCCACTGATGTTTCAGAAAAATATCCCTAATAGAAGGATGTTAATGGATCCTTTTGGTGTCTATGGGTTCTCTTTGATTGAAAACTACCCCCATTTCTCCTACTGCTCTAAGTTATTTAAGGGTAATTTTCAATATTTGCCTCTAAAAAGTATTAGGTGTAGAGGTAGTGGCTAATGTTTTTTTTTGTGTCAGAGGAGGGGAAGGATGATGCCCTTGACTATGATTAAAACTTTCCTCTGCTCATATCTTTCCTTCTTATGTGATGAAATAAATCTTCAAGAGAAATTACTTGCACAAGGGTTTGCTACAGGGTTCCTGTAGCAAGAAAAATTATTCATGAAATTATATGAAAATTAAAGTGGGAGGAGGCCACTTACCATTTTCAAGAGTACTCTCTCATGTTCATGGGGGTTTGAGGAAACTTTCTGGTGGTTTTGGCTGCTTTTATCCTCTTAATTCATCCATGTAGCTTATTTTATGTGTTCTTATAACACTTCAGTTTCTCCTATAATAGTGGCATCTAGTCCTATAGCACCTGCAAACTTAGCCTGTGGTAATTCAGTGGAACCCTAGGTAGACTTGGGTAGCATCTAGCTCATCCTTCGGTACCTTGATGGGTCTCTCCAACTGTTTCTTGATAATGAGAAATTGTGCAAGTGGAATGGAGCCTTGTACTTTTATTCCCTTTTGTGGTAATGGGCTCAGAGCACTTTGGTGACTTGGACTTTGCACGAATTTCCTTTTTTAATCATTGTCCCCACTCCTTGTAATTATCACCCCCCAGTTTGACTTTTCCATGTTGCATGGGTGGCTAAGCAGATTGAAGTTTACTAATTGAAGGTGGCCAAGTTTACAGCCACCTCTATCCTATAAAAACTCTATTCTCGTTCATTAAACACATTTTTTTACCATTATGTACATAGGGAAGAGGTGAGGGTTACAACACTTGATCCTACTTGTGATGTTGGACTGCTGAAGGTGCATGCATGCTGCTACTGAGCTAGTGACTGATTAGTTGTCCTTTGGAGGTGCATGCATGTTGCTGTTGAGCTAGTGATTGATCACCTGTCCTCTGGAGGTGTCGAGTTCCTTTATTTTTTTATGCACAGGTCTTCACAAAATAGTGATGTAGACAACTAATGAAAATTTTATTCCATGCAGTGATTCAGGTAGATTTTGGTGGCCACCCACCTATCCCATTTGGACCCCCACAACTGTCTCTTTCAATTTTTCAATTTCTGTAAGTGTAGCACAATTTACTATTTTTAGCAGTTTTTCGGGTCCTGAACTTCCGGAGCTGTTTTGAGGCCATAAACGTTGTTTTCTGGGAAATCTGGGGGAAACATGGGTCAATTCACCAATGTTTCCCTTGCCAAAGTGGTAGTGCTTTGATAGATCTTTCTAACGAGCTATTGTACGCGTCAAACGGAGATCGTATGCCAAAGTTACTACCCCGGGAAATTGATGTACCAATTTACCCAGATGGGGCCCACAATTTGGCGTTTCATCTTCTAGGGTTAGGTTTTGGGATGTTAAGGGTTTTCCATTGTTTCTCAAAAATACATAGGCCTTTGAGCCTCATTGTAACACAGTTTAGAGGCATGTAGCCACCACCTCTTCTCGGAGATAAGCTACCATCGCCCTAGCTGTTTATTTCCATTTTCTGTTTGTAAGCATATCTCAGTATTTTACATTAATGAAATGAAGTATTATTTCCACTGCATCTTTTTGTTTATGGTTATCTCTATAATTTTTGCGTTCCTGTTTAAATCTGGATCAGTGGTATCAGAGCAGTCTACTTTTTCTCTGTTTTTCTTTGCATGTCCCCAACGAGGTCGGGATATAAGGAGTTAGGGCTTGAATTGGGCGAGCCTTTGCAAGACCAGTCTCGCAAATCCCAATGACCTCCCATGGTGGATGAGAAGAAAGATGAGGGGGCAGGAGATCCTATCAAAATATTGCTCAAAGAAGTGCTTGAGCAGCAAAGGAACACGGTGAAGGATAGCTTTTCAAAGATCCTTCAGCGGCTACCCAGAGGCGACGCATCGGCTTCCAACAACTACTATGGAAATTCCGTGCCATTTAAGGAACAAATTAATTTTGAAATCCCCATATTCGAGCGTCAAATAGAAGCAGATGTTGTAGATAAATGGTTAAATCTGCTAGATGGGTATTTTTCTGTTCATGAATTTTTGAGTCGGGAAAAGATTGTTTTCACTCTTCTCAAAGTAGCCTCCCACATCAAGGACTGGTGGAAAACCTATTGCGAGCAGAAGAATGAAAGTACGAGCTCATTATTTTCAGCTACACCCACTTGGGATTCATTCCGCGATGTCGTCAAGGAGCAGTACTACCCTGTCAAAAGCTATGAGGACAAATACATCAAATGGACCACACTGCAGCAGGGAGGGGACCAAGATGTGCCAGAGTTCACAAACATTTTTCATACCCTTTGCACACAATTGGGTATCAAGGATTTTGAGCCGCATTTAGTACTCAAATACCGTAGCTTCCTACAGAGATACATCTAGGAAGAGATGGAGTTCCTGAACATCTCCTTACTCAGCACGACGTATTGATACGTTGTCAAAATCGAGCAAAAGTTCAAACAGAAGAAGCAAGACTTTGGATTTGCAAATCTGAAGACCAAAGGACAAAGCAAAGGCGAGGTGACCCAAGACATTCCGTCAAAGCTGTAAGAAACGAACAACACCACAAATCCAGATAAGGACACAAGAAAGTGGTGTGAGTTCCGCAAGAGTCCCACTCATAACACAAGTGAGTGTCAGACCAAGCAGTCGCTGGTGGCCGAGTTGAAGGCTTTGGAATCAGATGCATGTTCTAACCCTGAGCCAAAACCCAACAAGGGGAATGGCAATGGGAAGCAGATCATTGATGAAAAGCCCAGCACCACTGTTTCCATCGCCAAGATCCAGAAGAATTAAATTGAAGATCTATAGGATGGGGAACGTCTTTTCCACTCACAGATGTGGGTGAAGTGTTCACTGCTGTAATTCATTGTTGATAGTGGCAGCCAAAAGAACCTCATTTCAGTATAGGTCGTGAAGCGGTTGGGCCTATTGACTACACCACACCTGCAGCCGTACAGTATCGGGTGGCTTCATGAAGGATGAGATCTCAAAGTTCACCAATAGTGTTGCGTTCCCTATAGCATCAAGCCCTTCACAGATGAATTATTGTGTGATGTTACACCTTTGGATGTTCGTGATGTATTATTAGGCAAGCCATACTTGTGGAGGAGACATGTTGTGTATGATTCAAGGCCTCGGGTTGTCATTATTTCTTTGGATAATTCATTATAAAGGATACTAGAGGTAGCCCCACCTACCGCCACCTCATTGATCTATACTAAGAAAGGTAGCAAGCTCATCTCCCAGACTAGGAAATTCATCTATCTGGTTCACTCCCAAAGTAAGGGGAAGATTGTCACCACGTCCATGACCCCAGTGAAGGGTTCCTCCATGCAGCAACAGCAACAGAGGGATATGGTCATGAAAGAACATAGGAAAAACTTCTCCTCACCTATAGGGGTACCACACAAGCTTCAGGTGGGCAATAAAGTCTGGTTACATCTGCAGAAAAAACACCTTACAAGAGCCCATCAGAAGCTCTGATCACGCCGACATGGTCCTTACAGCAGTACCAAAGCTGTGGGGAACAATGCTTTGGAGCACAACATTCCTCCATTCCTTCGCCTGCACCAAGTGTTCAATGTGGACCATCATCAACCATGCTTCCCACCATTACTGAACACATCAGAGATTGCAGAACATCTCACCAGCAACCCAGCTTAGCAGAAGATTCCTCATCCCAGGGAGGAACTCAATGGAATGGGGACCATTGCTTCTTAAGGGGGGAGGAATGATCCAGGTTGATTTTGGTGGCTACCCACCTATCCCATTTGGACCCCCACAACTATCTCTTTCAGTTTTTCAATTTTCGTAAGTGTAGCACAATTTACTATTTTAGCAGTTTTTTGGGTCCTGAATTTCTGAAGCCATTTTGAGGCCCTAAACAACGTTTTTTGGGAAATCTAGGGGCAACATGGGTCCATGGACCGATGTTTCCCTTCCCAAAGTGGTAGTACTAGGATAGATCTTTCTAATGAGCTATTGTATGCATCAAACGGAGTCGTATGCCAAAGTTATGACCCCGGGAAATTGATGTACCAATCTGCCCAAACGGGGCCCACAATTTGACATTTCATCTTCTAGGGTTAGGTTTTGGGATGTTAAGGGTTTTCCATTGTTTCTCAACAATAAATAGGCCTTCGAGCCTCATTGTAACACAGTTCAGAGGCATGTAGCCACCACATCTCTTCTCAGAGATAAGCTACCATCACCCTAGTTGTTTATTTCCATTTTCTGTTTGCAAGCATATCTCAGTATTTTACATTAATGAAATGAAGTATTATTTCCACAACATCTTTGTGTTTATGTTTATCTCTGTAATTTGTTGCGTTCCTGTTTAAATCTGAATCATGCAGGCCTCTTTCCAATGTTCGATCTACTACTACTCTAGTAGATAGGTGACCTTACAATTGCTCCTCAAGGATGGTGTGACTTATCTAAACCTCAGGAATGGCCCCTTGATGCCTCAGGGTGGCAAAATATTCATTCTGGAGTTGCAATAATTTTTTTCTATGGTTTTGTTGGATCTATGCAGGTTGCTACATGACTAATCTCCTTCCTAGAGAAGTCACTCAGTTCCTCCTCAAAAACTCATATTGCATTCAGGAATTTGGAAAAATCATAATGGGTCTAGGGATAGGAACAAAATATTCAGAAGGTGGTGAAAGTTTGTGAAAAAAAAATTTGAAGGTAGAGTCCTCTTTTTGTGTTTTTTATATGGTCAGAGGTGGAATCTTGAGGATGAAATTGGCTAAATTGAGTGGATGAGGGGTGAAGTAATTTGGGTGGAAATCTCACAACATTTCCCAAGGAAAAACATGACCTTTTGGCCCCTTTTTCGAAGTGGATATCCATCCTGTAGCATTGCAGGTTTCTCCTGTATCAGTTTGAGATAGTCTTGTAGAAATTCAGGACAGTCCTGTAGCATTGCAAGAATGAAGCAAAATATGGTTCAGTTTCTTGCTAAATGATGGAGAGAGGTATGGAGGTGGATGAATGGTGATGAAAATGCAATGGTTGGCTAGGGAAAATGGAGAAATGGATTGTGGACCTTGTTTTGTCAGGAGTCCTGCAAAAGAGAAATGTTAGCAGAATTGATGTAATGACTCCTCGTTTTTTTTTTTTTCCTTTTTCTCTTTTTTTTTTGAGACATGTAGACTTCCTTTAGAGAGGTTTTCATCTTGCATGCCTATCGTAAGCACCTCAGAGGAGGTTTTCACTTTGGGATCATTTCATCTTATTTTTCTTCTCCCTTTTTATTTTTTATTTTTTCTTGTTTTTTTTAACTCTTGGGTTGCCCCAAAGAGGTTTTCAACCCTAGAGTTGGCCTTATATGCCTCATGGAGGTTTTCATCTAGGCCCTTTATTTTTTCCTTTTTTCTTTTTCAAAATCTTGGTGGACTAAGGTTGTGAGCCTCCTAATCACATTCAACTCATTTCTAATTGAACTAATAAACTCTTCTTTTAATAGAGCGTTCTTTTGTACAACTTCAATCGGTAACCATTAACAAGCAAGGGAATACCTTCCTCATTAATTGTTCTGATTTGGATCGACCCATTCTCATGACATCTTTCCACCATATAGGGGCCCAACCATCTTTTCATTAATTTTCCTTTGAAATTCTTGAATCTAGAATCATACAACAGGGCCCAATCACCTTCTTGAAAATTCCTCTCCCTAATGTGTTTGTCATGCCAAAACTTCCTCTATAGTGACCATGTACAAGAGAGATTGTAGCATGAATTCATCTAAACCATTGAGTTGGAGTATTCTTTCTTCTTTTGCTGCAATGAGGTCCAAGTATAACTGAATTTCCATCCTTAAGGTATTGTATTCAAATTCAATGGACAACAGGGCCTTCTTCCCGCTGACTAGTTCAAATGGGGTGAATCAAGTGGCGGTCTTCCAAGTGGTGTTGTAGGCCTAAGTGGCTTCTACAAGTATGTCTTACCAATCCTTTATGTTGATGCTAACAACCTTGGTTAGAATGTTCTCCAATGTTTTGTTTGTGATCTCCACTTTCTCATTTTCCTGGGGGTGATAGGCAGTGGATGCCCTATGCATATGTGGTGTTGCTTCATGAGGTTTTTGATCATATTTGAGGTGAATTGTGTCTCTTGATCAATGACCAACTCTCTTGGAAAACCAAACTTACAGAAGATTTTCTCCCTCATAAACTCAACCACCTTCTTCTCATTTGTTGGTTAACTTCCTTTTTTTTAGCCCATTTAGTCATGTAATAAGTGCACACAATGATATACTTATTTTGTCATGATGGAGGATCAATGGGCCCAATGAATTCCATGCACCATTTCTCAAATGTCTCTAGATTCACTTGATGTTCTAAGGGAATTTCATCCTTAGGTGTGGGCTTACCCATCCTTTGGCACTAATCACACCTGGTGTTGTACCTTCTTGTAGGCCTTAGCTAGAACTATGTCATGTTTGATGGTTGATGTAGAGGGAGATGGACTAACCAAGCCTTGGATAGACCTACCCTTTTTCCTAGCATCTTGAGAGTGATTCTTGAATATTGTTTTGATGTTAGCATAAGGAAATTGGTAGATTTCTCCTCCATACCCAGGGTCAAGGGTACAGTTATCCCTTCTATAATTAAGTTGGTTTCTTTCCTCATCGTCCTTTAAGGATTCATTTGGTCCTAAGGTCATCATAAAATTTTCCTCCTTTATTTCTTTAGACATACAATAATCCCTATACGTGTCATTGAAGGCTTGTTGCATTTAGGCCCAGGTAGTGATGTTGCCTCCGGGTAAACCCATAAACCAGCTCAAGATTGTATCTTTAAGGGTAGATGGAAACAACTTCACCTTATGTTCATTAGAGGCATAGTCATAGGTCCTACAGACAACAACAAATTTGAACACGAAGGTGTTAGGGTCCTTTGAGGGTAGGCAATGGAAATGTGAAAGGGAAATAGGGCTTATATTCTTCATTTTTTCTTCCTCATTGGTTTCTCTGATAGGGAAAATCATTTTATTTATTTTCATCCATAGTTTGGGTAGGTGAGAAAGGTTCTTCTTCCCCTATGGGTTCCTCAAAAATTTTAGGTGCTCACCTAGAGTGTCTTCTAACTCCTTTGTAGTTAGAGAGGGAAGTTCACAATCAACCAAAGAATAATGAAGTTTGGTTGCTTGAAGGGGTGGGGGATTTTGGTAGGAATTTCCCTTGACTATCCCTACTCCTACGAGGCATGAAAGAACTAGCTTTGTTTTTTTTTTTTTTTTTTTTCTCTTTTTGTTAAGCTTCAATCAATAATTCTGATGCAAAAAAAAAAAAAAAGTAACTCCTAAGTAGAAACAATACCTACTTGGACACCTCCCAGAAAACGGAGCCAAAAATAAATGCATCTTGGTATTGCATCAAAAATGTTGCAACTTCCAAGGCTCTCAACTTAAATTATCAACCTGGGGTTCGTACAAACTTAGAGGTGAGACTAATATATGCACATTAGGTTAAGTTTTACCCATGTCACCCTCAGTCCTAGATCATATCAAGGTATACAAATACCACTCCTTAAGCTAACTAAAAAGAGAATTTCTATGGAAACATATCATGATTGCAAGGGAATGAACATGATTCTAACTACATAAATGAAAATACCATTCATTAAATGTAAAGGCTAATTGTAACTGCATGAAAGGAATAGACTATTCTAGTTGCAGAAATAAACTATGCTACTCTACTTGCACACTAATCAAATCAATATTATACTTGCATGAATCATCTATCTAATTGCAACTTGATTGAAAAGGAGGAATTCAATCTTCAACACAATTATGTAATTAAAAAAACTAAGTCTAATCTACTTGTTTTTATGTGTTTGTAGTGGAGGAAAGATAGGGCTGGAGTGATATTGGAGTCTCCTTAATCATGAAATCAAAGCCTGAGGGCCATTATTCACCTTCAAAATGCAAGATTCAAGGTCCTAGGGAAAATTTGGTTGGATTTAAGTAGTTTTATAGGACTACTATAGGAGGTGCTATAGGAGGCCTTGTTTTACTGCAAGAGTGGGTTCGAGAGTTTTCTGAGGGCGAGAATGGTGTCTTCACGGTGGAGGAAGGTGGATGAAGGAAAATGAAGGATGTGGGAGCCATTTTTCCAAGCCTAGTACCTCTCAGAGGCCTATCTTGCACAAAATTTGATGCCCATGGTGTCCTTCATTGGCCCTAAAAGGGTGATCTCGGTGGCAGAGTTTGAGAGCAATATGAGGTGTCCAAGGGGAAGGTGGGATTTTCCAAGTGAATGTGGTTGAGTGTTCCAACCCCTGCAATTCAAAAAAAAACCCTACAGACTAATAAAAAACATGAATTAAATTATCCATATAAATCAAAGTGGAAAGGATGAGTTGAATGTTATTTCTTTAAGATCTATTTTATCCTACAACATATACCTACTATACTTGCAAAATCAATGCTACTAAATTCTAAGTTGCAGAAACCAAGCATGCAAAAGAGTTATAATCCAAGACATAGGAATTTCCAAGAAATCATAAACACATGTTCTTGTCTTGTTTTTGTAGATCCTTCAAACACACTTCCCATAAGAGAGGTGGCAGTCAAACCTGCAACTACAATTTTTGTAATATAATTACTACTTAAACAAGAAAAGAAATATAATTACTTAAACAATAACAAGGAAAGAATACATGATTGGAACTAAATCCTCTAGGTTGGGCCCAACCCGAAGGGTTTCAGCCCTCCAAATTTAACCCAAATTTAGGCCAATAGTAAGATTTTCATTAACAAAAAATAAGAGTCGCATGCATCATATGCAAGATGAAAATAATAGTATCAAGCACTAGGATTTAAGTACCTTCTCCTATGTCCAACAAAAGTTTGAATCCTAATGAGCCTTTAGGCTTGTTTATTTGTACAAAAAGTGTCTAGGGGGAAGCTCCCTCGAAAGGAGGATTGCCTCCTTCCAAAATCTCAAATTGGTGGATCGGGTTCCCTTGGGTCTTCACATGTACTTGAGTTCCTCTGCAACTAGTGGATTCGATTTGTTCGTGAGGATTCTTTGGTCTCAAGCCGAACCTCCTATATTCTCTCTAGATGCCTCCCACAAGCCCCTGCATAGTAAATATCTCCAAAAATGCATCTTTTTCTTGCATATTAATCACATTAGGCCATGAAATATGGCAAGCACCCTTTAGTATTCCTACTAAGCATATTATTTCTAAAAATACAAATTAATGTGAGAAAAAAAGAGTTTTAATGGTTGGAGAATAATGCAAGGGGCCTCAAAATATACCTATTAACAAGACCCAGTAGAATCATTTTCCTCATCAAGGATATGTGGCTGCAAAACCCATGCACAAGAATGCAGCCACCCCATCTTCACAATCTGGTCATAACAATTACCAAATTCTCATGGTGAATTTCAAAGAAGTCAACACTAAATAAGTTCATCTCCAAACTCAGTCGTGCCAATATAACCAACCTCCTTCAAAGACAACCACTGAGTCACAACCCAAAGTTTCCACTAAGCCCCTGTCATCACCAAATGGCCCCTTACAGATCCCTTTGCCTAGGGTAGAGGTCCCTCCTAAGATCCACAAAGGTCCATTATGTCTAAGTGTTGCTCCATCTAAATTTGCCTATACCTATAGCATAGTAGATGACTTAGGAAGTCTCCTGCTTCCATGCCAATGCTGGAAGTCTTTCAGACATGCTTATCCCAAAAAAAAGCTCTATTGTTTGCTCTAGGCACTATGGAACCTCTTGATGATCATTTGATTGTCTTTGATGTTGATAAAGTAGAGCATCCCCCTCTCCTTCATCTTCTTCCTTTCAAATACTAGTCTCCATAAAGAATTTCATTGCTCGGTGGTGTATCATAGATGAAGGCGCCTCCACCTGTGTTATGGCCATGAGTGTTTGGAAGCAACTTGGTTCCCCTGAATTCTCACCATCCACTATCACTCTTCATGCTTTGGATAGCCACCCCTCGTAACCCCTCAGTTTATGTCGCAACTGCATCATAATCATTGTTGGAAAGACGATCTTGATTGACATTGAAGTCATTTATGCCCCTTTAGATTATAACATCTTGTTGGGTTGTAATTACACCTATTCCATGCCCGTTGTCGCATATGTTATTTTTTGTAAGATCTTCTTTCCTCACAATGGAGAGATCATTATTGTAGATCAACTGACTTATTATGATCTTTAGTCTCAGACCTCTCCTCAGACCAATATTTCATCTATGACTGGAAATAAATTCATTCCTACCTTTACCGATGTTTCTCCTAGAGTTTATAAATATTCCACGCTGGTTGGGGCTTAATATGGCCCACTGCCTACCCCTTCTGAGCCCATATGTTTGAGTGTTTGCATGATTCAAGTGTTATGGGCCACTGCAAGGTGGTCTAGTACAACTTCACAACAACCATCCCCTGTGCAACCCCTTTCTCCAGAATCAACTCATCCTTCAGGTACAATTCTTCCAGGCCAATTTCCTTCAGCTGGTATCTCTACCGGTCCTTTCCAACTAGGAACTGTTCCCCCAAATCTCAACCATCCCAGAATAGTTCCCCTTGGTCATTACCCCTCTAGTCAGATAGCTTTCTTATTATTTCCACCGAGAATCTTTTCTACCCATGTTATGGCTACGTTGAGTCTTCCTAACATCACCTTGGGAATCCTAGTTGGTACATTAATCCTCCCGCAAGCACTCTTTCCAACCAAATCAAACCTTATAGAGCTTTGACTCTAGTTTAAATTGTTGTCCCTTCCCCTTCCTTTGCTTCAGTTCCACAACAACCTCAAAAGGAAGCCACTCCTATTGTGAAATAATCTGGTGAGGAGGACAAAGCCAAAAAAATAGAATCAAAGACAAGGCACCCTAAGTAATTCCCACTCCTCTTAAACCATCAAAGTCCACACCCCCATGTGATTTGTGTGATGTTTTTGGGCATGCCACCAATAATTGTCCTAAACTCCCTCACATTAATAATGTGGTCTCTGATACTTTTCCTGACCCTAACATTCTTGAGCTCCATGTTACCTACTCAAGTCCACCAAGAAGAACAAAAGCTTATGAATGAACCACCCTTGAGCTTTGTGTGATTAGTATGGACATTATTCTCATCATTGTCCCTATCTTGAATATTTTTTGATGATACACTTCAAGTGATTCACGAGTTATA
>APFE030278556.1:0-10214 GCA_000404065.3 Pinus taeda
GGTTTAAGATTTATAATGCTTTATCAAATGATTTTAATAAAAATTTAAATAAAAGTTACAAAATAATTTTTAAAACGTTATAGAATGCTTTGGGTTTAAAGTTTACAGTTTAGGATGGAGGGTTTAGGATTTAGGGTTTGGCATTTAAAATATTGTAAAATGATTAGGGTTTAGTGTTTGTAACACTTCAGTAATGCTTCTAATAAGCACTTAGAAAAAGATTACAAAATGCTTGTTAAAATGTTATAGAATTCTTAGGATTTAGTGCGTAGTGTTTAAAATGTTATAAAATGATTAGGGTTTAGGGTCTATAGCAATTTAGTAAATTCTTTTAATAAAAACTTAAGTAAAAATTTAGCAATGACACTTTTCAAAATTGGTTATATAATATGCTTTAGTTTTAAGGTATAACATTTAGGTATTGGTTGGTTTATGGTTTATGGCTTAGGGTTTATAACACTTTATTAAATTATTTTAATCAACACTTAATTAAAAGTTACGAAACACTTTTTAAAATTTTGTAAAATGCTTAGGGTTTAGGGTTTAGGAATTGGTGTTTAGGGTTTAGAGTTTATAACACTTCAGTAAATGGTTTTACAAAACACTTCAATAAAAGTTAAAAAATTCTTTTTAAAATGTTATAAAATTCTTATGTTTTAGGGTATAAGGTTTGGTGTTTAGGTTTTAGGGTTTAGAGTTTAGGATTTATTAAAATGTTAAGAAATTATTATTGTTTAGGATTGAGGGTTTGGGTTTAGCATTTAGGGTTCAGGGTCTAGGGATTGTAACACTTTACTAAATGACTTCAACAAACACATAAATACAAAATAAAAATTGCTTTTTAAAATGTTATAAAATGCTTAGGGTTTATGGTTTACAGTTTTGGGTTTAAGGTTTAAGGTTGGCAGTTTAGGGTTTGGGGTTTACGGTTTAGGGTTTAGGGTTTGGGGTTTAATTTTTAGATTTTAGGGTTTACGATTTATAACAACTTAGTAAATGCCTTTAATAAACAATTAGATGAAAGCTCTAAAATGATTTTTAAAGCATTATAAAATGCTTTTTTAAAATGTTATGAAATTCTTAGGGTTTCAGATTTAGGGTTTGGAGTTAGCGTTTAACGTTTAGGGCTTATAAAACTTTAGTAAATTATTTTAATAAACACTCAAATAAAAGATAAAAATTACTTTTTAAAATCTTATACAATTCTTAGTGTTTACTGTTTACGGATTGGGGTTTAGGGTTTAAGGTTGGGGTTTACAGTTTAGGGTTTGCGGTTAAGGTTTTGGGGTTTAGGGTTTAAGGTTTAGCTTTTATAACACTTTACTAAATGATTTTAATAAACACTTAATAAAAAGTAAAAAACACTTCTTAAAATGTTATAAAATGCATAGGAATTAGGGTTTAGGGTTTAGGGTATAGTGTTTAAGGTTAACAGTTTAATGTTTATAAGATTTAGGTAAATGATTTCAATAAACACTTAGATAAAAGTGATGAAACAATTTCTAAAATGTTATAAAATGATTAGGGTTTAGAATTCAGGGATTAGGGTTTAGCAGTTTAAGTTTAGGGTTTAGGGTTTACGGTGTAGGGTTTGAGGTTTTTGGTTTAGGGTTTAGGGTTTAAGGTTTAGGTTTTAGGGTTTAGGGGTTAGGGTTTATAAAACTTTAGTAAATGCTTTAGGGTTTAGTGTTTAGGGGTTAATGTTTAGTGTTTAGGGTTTAGGGACACTTTAGTAAATGATTTTAATAAGCAATTTAAAAAAAGGTTACAAAATGCTTGCTAAAATGTTATAAAATTCTTAGGATATAAGCTTTAGGGTTTATAACACTTTAGTAAATTCTTTTAATAAACAATTTAAAAAAAGTTATAAAACGTTCATTTAAATGTTAGAACGTGCTTAGGGTTTAGGGTTAAAAATGTTATAAAATTCTTAGGGTTTAGGGTTTTAAAAAGTTACAAAACTCTTGATAAAATGTAACAAAATTACTAGGTTTTAGGGTTTATAACAATTTAGTAAGTGTTTTTAATAAACACTTAAAAAAGGTTACAAAACACTTGTTAAAATGTTATAAAATACTTAGGGTTTAGGGTTTCATGTTTGGGTTTTAAATTGTTAGAAAATGATTAGGGTTTAGGGTTTGGAGTGTGGGTTTTAAGGTTTAGGTTTTCAGGTCTAGGGTTTAGGGTTTATAATACTTTATTAAATGGTTTTAATAAACAATTAAATGAAAGTCACAAAACACTTTTAAAATGGTCCTAAAATCCTTAGAGGTTTAGCGTTTAGGGTTTCGGGTTTACTGTTTATAAGACCTTAGTAAATGCTTTTAGGTTCTACGCTTTAGGCTTTAAGCATTAGGATATAGGCTTTGAGGTTTCAGGTCTAGGATTTAGGGTTTATAGCACTTTAGAAAATTCTTTTAGTAAACACTTAAATAAAAATTCCATATCACTTTTTAAAATGTTATAAAATTCTTAGTCTTTAGGGTTTAGAGTTGAGGGTTTGGGGTTTAGGATTTGGGATTTAGGGTTTACGTTTTACGGTTTATAACACTTTAGTAAATGGTTTTAATAAACACTTGAATAAAATTTTCAAAACACTTTATAAAATGTTAGGGTTTGGGGGTTTAGGGTTTATTAGGCTTTAGTTTTTGGGGTTTATAAAACCTTAGTAAATGCTTTTAATAAACACTGAAGTAAAAATTAAAAAACACTTTTTAAAATGTTATGAAATGCTTAGTGTTTAGGTTTGGGGTTTATAACACTTTTAGTAAGTGCTTTTAGAAAACACTTAAAAAGTGTTACAAAAATCTTTTTAAAATGTTATAAAATGCTTAGGGTTTAGGGTTTAGGATGTAGGGTTTGGGTTTAAGGTTTAGGGTTTATAACATTTTGGTAAATTATTTTAATAAACACTTAAACAAAAGTTACAAAATCATTTTTAAGAGGTTATAAAATGCTTAGGGTTTAGGATTTAGGCTTTAAAATGTTAAAAAGTGCTTAGGGTTTATAAAACACTAGTATATTCTTGTAAGAAACACTTAAAAAATGTAACAAAATGCTTGTTAAAATGTTATAAAATAATTGGGGATTAGAGTTTAGGTATTAGGGTTTAGTGTTTAGGGTTTAAATTGTTATAAATTGCTTAGGTTTTAGGGTTTATAAAAGCTTAGTAATTTAATTTAATAAACACCTAAAAAAAGTTACAAAAAGCTTGTTAAAATGTTATTAAATTCTTAGGGTTTATGGTATAGGGTTTAAAATGCTATAAAATGCTTAGCATTTAGGGTTTATAACACTTCCATAAATGATTTTTATAAACACTTAAAAAGAGTTAGAAAAGGATTTTTAAATGTTATAAAAATTTTAGGGTTTAGTGTTTAGGGTTTAGGGTTTAAATTGTTATTAAACCCTTACGGTTTAGGATTTATAACACTTTAGTAAATTATTTTAATATACACTTAAAAAAAATATAAAACACTTGTTCAACTGTATAAAATGTTTAGGGTTTATGGTTTAGGGACATTTTAGTAAATGCTTTTAATAATAAAAAAATCAAAAGTTACAAAATGCTTGTTGAAATGTTGTAAAATTCTTAGGATTTGGGGTTTAGGATTTAGGGTTTATGACACTTTAGTAAATGCTTAGGGTTTAGGGTTAAAAACATTATAAAATTCTTATTGTTTAGGGTTTAGGGTTTTAAAAAGTTAAAAAATGATTGATAAAATGTAATAAAATGCCTATTTTATGGTTTATAACACTTTCGTAAATTCTTTTAATAAACACATAAAAATTAGGTTACAAAATGCTTATTAAAATGTCATGAAATAGTTAGGTTTTAGGGTTTAAGATTTGAGTTTTAAAATGTTATAAATTCTTAGGGTTTAGAGTTTGCGGTGTAGGGTTTAGGGTTTAGGGTTTATAATGCCTTAATAAATTATTTTAATAAACACTCACATAAAATTTACAAAATTGTTTTTAAAATGTTATAAAATGCTTAGGGTTTATGATTTATGGTTAATGGTTTAATGTTTAGGGTTTATGGCACTTCAATAAATCTTTTTAATAAACACTTAAACAAAAGTTACAAAATACATTTTAAGAGTTATAAAATCCTCAGGGTTTACAGTTTCGTGTTTAGGGTTTAGGGTTTAGTGTTTATAACACTTTATTAAATGCTTTTAATAAACACTTAAGTCAAAATTACAAAACAATTTATAAAATATTATAAATCACTTATGGTTTAGGGTTTAGAAGACCTTAATAAATGATTTTAGGATTTATGATTTAGGCTTTAAAAAGTAGGCTATAGGGTTTAGGGTTTTAAGTTTAAGGTTTAGGGTTTATAATAATTTAGTAAATTACTTTAATAAACACGTAAATAAAAGTTATTGAACACTTTTTAAAATGTTATAAAATTCTTAGTGTTTTAGATTTAGAGTTTAGGGTTTGGGTTTAGGGTTTGGGTTTAGGGTTTGGGATTTAGGGTTTAGGGTTTAGGGTTTAGAGTTTAGGTTTTATAGTTTATAACACTTTTTAAAATGATTTCACTAAAAACTTCAATAAAAGTTACAAAATAATTTTTAAAATGTTATTAAATTCTTAGTGTTTAGGGTTTAGGGTTTCAGGTTTAGAATTTAAGGTTTATAACAATTTAGCAAATTATTATAATAAACACCTAAATAAAAGTTACAAAACACTTTTTAAAATGTTATAAAATTCATAGGGCTTGGTGTTTAGGGTTTGGATTTTAGATTTTATGGTTTACAATTTAGGATTTATAACACTTTAGTAAATGATTTTAATAAACAATTAATAAAAGTTGCAAAATGCTTTTTAAAATGTTATAAAATTCTAAGGGTTTATGGTTTGACATTTAGGTTTTAGATTTTAGCATTTAGGATTTAGGGTTTATAACACTTTAATAATTGCTTTCAATAAACACTTAAATAATTTTTACATGAAACTTTTTCAAATGTTATAAAATAATTAGGGTTTAGGGTTTAGGGTTTATGATGCAGGAGCATCCAACTCAGGGAAGGACATGGTGGGAGTTTGTCTTGTTCAAAAAAAATTGAGTTTCATTAGTTTTTTTATTTTCTATGAATGGTTGTCTCAGACAATGACAATGGTTTCTTAAGTAATTCTTTTTTTTCCTCTTAGTATTATTTAGAATTTCTTTTAATTTACAAAGCAAGAAAAGACAATTATTCAGGAATAGTTTTAACGTAACCATTGGCAGTTCTGATAGGTGCCTAATATTCTCTACGAAACAAAGGAAGAAACAGTGGATGTAATCTTTTTTTCCCATCATAGAAGAAATACAGAGAAAACATAGAAATATTTTCTGAATACAAGAACGTTTGAAACCATTCATACTATGGTCCTAAACTTCCTATTTTATACTGTAGAAACTACTTCCTTTTTTCCCATCAACAAAGCTAAAAATACACAGGTGAACAACAAGCATAAAGGTGAGGAGAGCTATCAGACAAACCACAGTGCCAACAGAGCGAAGATACAAGTGGGCCAAGCAAGCTATTATTACAAAGACAAGCTTTAGGTACCGAAATCAAACACGTTCCAAATTTCCATTGTAGAATGTAAACAAATGAATTTCCAATAAAAATACCATCATAAATATATATATATATATATTTGTTAAGAAGTTGAAACATTACAACTCGAACAGGACAATCATTTGGTAGAGGAAGGACAGCCAATAACAGTCAAGAGGGAAACAATTCAAAAACCTCAGGCATAGTGGAAAAGGAGGGCAACACGAGAGGAGGAAGGCCATACCCGAGAGGAATAGTAAATGGCAGAGGTAAAAGAGCTGCCTACTAGTGCTACAAGTGCCACAAGTTGGGGAACAGATCCTTTCAGTGTCCTGAAGGAGAACAGGCTGGTCAAAGAGGAGCATATGTTGCTTAGACAAAAGAAGAAGAGGCACTGCCTCAGGATATAGAAAAATACACCGGAGATAGGAGAGACCTTAGTCTTGAATAAGGTATTGCTGAAATGAACAAAAGAAACAACTGAACAAACCCATAGAAAGGCATTATTCCAGATTGTATGCAAGTCACATGGAAAATGCTACAAACTGATTATAGATAGTGGAAGCAGTGATAATCTGGTTGTAACATAGATGGTGGACAAATTGGGTTTTAAACGACTGAAGCATCCAACTCCATATAAATTTTCATGATTATAGAAGGGTCACCAACTGCTAGTTGATGAGCAGTGTGTGGTGGAATTCCATATTGGCAAATATAGGGACAAAGTTATTTGTGTCATCATGCCCATGGATGTGTGTCATATTCTACTAGGTAGATTGTGGCAGTATGACCGAAAGGTTGTTCATGATGGGAACCAGGACTTGCACCAAACAAACACAACACATTTTCATTACAGCACCACATTACAACTTGACTATTATTTACCACACCTATTTAAAGTTTAATGTAATGTGATTTTGGGGTTAGGAGGGCCAACCTGTAGGTGAGTCCTCCCATTTGAATGCTCCATTGGTAGTTACAGTTATATGTATTCCATTGTTACCATAAACATAACCGTTAGTGTTATTCCATTCCATGTGTTTACCTCCACCAATGCCGCCAGAGTTAACTGTTAGTAAAACCGCATTTTGTGCTAATCACATCTAGTGGTTAATTAAGCACATTTAACATTAATTAACTGTAGTTTAACTTGGTAGAAATTCTGGTGGACCTCCAAAATTGGCGATAACTCCAGTCTTAGTGGATTTGACTGGAGTTCCTCTAGTTTTATAGGTGTTTTCCTACGTAAAACTATTTTGACCACACCTGAAGCAAAATTCAACCAAATTGAGCTCAGAAAAAGGTGTTCCTAGCTAATTTGAGCATTCTGAACACATTGAAGTAGGTCTAAGGAGCAGTAGAGATTGGTCAAAAACATTTTTTTCCATATTGAGCTAATACAGAGTCCTAATTCATGGAAGATATACCAAGGAGATGTAGCCTAGGAGGGGTGGACTCATTCATCAAAACATTATGTTAAGTGTCCATGTTGATGGTTTTTTGTACTTTTTTGTTTTTCAACACTTGTTTTTGATGTTATTTTACTCTTATATTTCACGTAAAACTTGATAAAATTTACCTGTTTACAATCATAAACACCATAAGAGAACGATGAACATGAAGCAATTGACAAGCATTTTTTTATAAATCTGAAGTTGAAATTAGTATAGCAAAACTAACATTCAACAACAGATCAAGTAGCTCAACATGTTGAGTTCAGAGAGTGGGAGAATGTAAAAAACTATCAACTTCCTATTTGAAAATATAATCATTGAAATCATAGTGAAATAAGTGGAATATTAAAAAATCATGATAAATTAGTCAGTTACGACTACCTCCCATGGAAATGGTCATATATGGATGACTTACTTAGCATAGTTGAACCCCAAAAAATGATATCTAATATAACGCACTGTAAAAACCACAAACCCCTCAATACTTGAGTACTTCAATACTCTGAATTAATATTTTTCAAAGACTGTTGACTCATGTAGAATGTCTTTATAGGATGAAAAAAACAATATATGGATAGGTTGATAGAAAATTTATGAAATAAAAAAGTTGAAACACTACCCACAATATAATTTCCAAACTGCAACAAATTTTGTATCCATGGTATTATACCTTCTCTATAAATAAATTAATCTTGGGATTACATTTTTATAGAGAATGGTTAGTAACATCACTTGGATAATATTTTTACATTGAAGTCAATCCACTGGACTTTGCATGGACTAATCATTTACCTAAGTCCATAAGTAGAGATATCATAAATTGGGTAACTCGCAATTGTTGTAATAGCCAAACTATATACTTTTCTAAAAGACACCATAGATGCTCGGCATACCATAATCAAATTAGAAACATGAACATGTTGAGAGGTATGTTATTTGTTGAACTTAATTAAAAAGAAAAATATGTATCATTTAAAATAGAAAATAAAATTTACATGAATTTTACAGTATGTAATTGTGGTTTTCCAAAAGGAAAATCACACATGTATTCCATGTGAAAATTGATATCAGTTGGTTCCAAAAATAAGTTCAAAAGTTACCTTGATAACAGTAGCAACTTTTTCCCAATGGGGGTGCAGATGCATTGGTACAAATGGTGTGCGATCGACCATCCATACCTCCCTCCCCTCTACGCACATATGAATGTTGTGATGATGACAAGACTTCATACTTACTCCTCTAGCATGACATTCCTCCTCAAGCACTCTAACGATAAATGTGAACCTTGGTACATGATTTGGCTGAATTTGATTGTTTGGGCAATGAGCTTGGGTGGTAAGGAGTTTAATAGCGGTCGGGTCTATGTTTATGGTGCTTCACTGGGGCTCTTGCCTTGAGTGAGGAAGGAAGATGTAACTTGTAGTAGCTTGCAGTGGTTTCACATTGGTTTCGTGGTTTGCCCTTGCGACCCTAGTATGAAGACAATTGTGGTTTGGTTATGAAACCTTGCTTCTAGTGGAAATGAAGCCTTTTCATCACTCCGCCAGCTCCTGTCTCCTCTCCCGCCCGAGACGACCACCACAAGTCTTTACATGTGCATGGTTTTTTATTAGTCATTTAGTAATTTATGCTTTCAGGTCGGGTCTCGCCTTTGGCCCAAAAGACCTAAACCCTGAAATCTGAGCATTTTACAACATTTTAAAAAGCATTTTGTAGCTTTTATTTAAGTGTTTATTAAAATAATTTAATAAATTTTTATAAACCTTAATCCCTAAACCCTAAACCTCCAAAACCTAAACCCTAAACCCTAAGAATTTTGTAAGTCATGTTTCTTATGAGATTCTAACAATGTCAATTTAAACCCATGAATGAGTCCACCCATGAAGGATTATTCCATTGATTGTGTTGAAGAGATCTTGTTGAAGAGTATACCTAAGAGTATTAGTGTGGTTCATTGCTCTCAATTTAATTCCATTCTTAAGATTAGTAGAGAAAGTTGTCGGAATAATAACCATTGACATGATAATAAGGTATGTGGAATCATACTTGCAACTTAACCAAGTTATGAATGGAAGTCTAATATGCTTAATATTCATCCAATATATAAGATTTATTGAGGAAATAAAAAGATCACATCAATGACCGATGTTTGGGGTTATTCAACTTTATTTGAAATTGGTATGAATGTTTGAATGATAGTGTTCATATAATAACTAAAATTAATGTACAAGTAAATATGGTCAAAATCTAACTATAATAGAGACAAATTTTTTAAGTTAATGGAGTCTAATAGTGAAGGTTTTGGGTAGGCCATGGAGGTATGTTACATGGCTTGTCCAGTAGTTGGGATGACTTTTTCAAATGCCATAATGTATAGTGAGTATCAAAAAATCCATTTAACCTCAAATTTGAGGGGTTAGGAGTGCCATATACAATTGGAAATATCTTGGCATCATCTTTCTAACCATATATCTTATGCTCCCATTTGAGCTCGGTATTTTGAGAAAGTAAACCTTCAAAGATATGGTATCTAAATGGGGTTTGATTCTAGTTTTTTTGGGTCATATTGAAAAATATTTTATATCTCCTCAGTCCTATGGAATTAGAGGGAGTGCCATATACCATTAGAAAAGTATCATAATATCCTATTTGACTATGTAATTTCCTCTTTCATTTGGACAACCTTTGACATCAATAACAACAATTTTCAACACTGATAACTTCTAAGTTAAGAAAATGAAGAATATTCTATAATACATGTGTTGCGATGTCCATATGAGTGAGCTAGTAATAGGTCTAGTTTTATGGTGATTGGATTGCAAATACCCATTAGATGAAATTTCAAATGTCAGTTGAACGATATTATCCTTATTCATGTTCCAATTTTCTTTCTTCCATTTGGTTTATCCATTTGATGGGAAATATATTTGTTATAATTCTGGACCCTAGTACAAGCAACTTGTCTACCATAACACTAATACCAATATTACTTGTCATGATTTGGCCTTGCTTTCCTCCACCCGAAGTTACCAAGCCTTCTATGCACTACAATATTCATATTATCTAAACCCTTATCGAACTCATGGATTCCATGCTGAAGAAAAGCAAAATCCTATGGCATATGTGCATTATAACCTAAAGGTATAATCTAGTGGAGGAAACAAACACATTAATTTGAAAAAAAGAAGACAATAAGCATGAAAGG
>APFE030278559.1:0-11222 GCA_000404065.3 Pinus taeda
ACAACCAATGTTCTGACGCTGAGTCCTTCTCAAGAGGGTCCAGCCAGCAAGTCTCATAAGAATTCACCCTTGGAGGTAGATCTCCCAAGACAAACAACTCTCTCTCCCAAACAAGGCAACAAGACTTCACAACCTTCCTTAAGCTTTCTAGCAATCCACACTCAACACACCAACTGCCTTTTAAGAGCAGCACTAAAGCACTATGAATTCCTCTATGTCAAAAGCTATATGTCCAAAACTAGCTGCTCATGGCAATGGTGGAGGCTTATATAGGAGAAGGAGTCTCCATGGGTGGTGGAAGGATAAGCTTATCTCCAAGAAAGGTGGCTCATAAGACGAATAGACATGCCATAGAAGGGAGGGTGACCTTTACAAAGCCAACAACCAGGTCTGGAGTCATCTGGAAGGTTGGCTGTTAGAACAAACTCGCCCAAACAGGATCAGCGCGGGTGCATAACTGGACTGGCGCGCTGACATCGCATCCCAATAACAGAAGAGGTTCGGTCAGCGCGACTTAGTACAAGCAGAGAGTGCGCTGGCTATGAAATTCGATCAGTGCGGGAAACCCATGTGCTTCCGCGCTGGCAGCACATCAATTGCACTATCATCCGCCAGTCAGCGCGGTTATTTCAATAACAGTCGCGATGATCCAATAAACTTAGGCAAAGAGGATTTTTTGGCCTTTTCATAGAGCATGAGCATGATGGATTTGATTTCATGACACAGTAGGGAGACTGACAAGGAGACAGTGACAATTTACTGTGTAACATCAAGTGTTCCAAAACAAACCTTGTTTCACCTATTTTTCCTATTGTAGTATCGCAAAGATTTCCCAGCTGCAATGTTGGAAAATTCCCACGCAGACTCTTTTTTTTTCTTTCAATGTACGATCTTCACCCTCCAAACACTTAATGAAGGCACCAATCATAGATCTAGGAATAGAACTGCATCTGTTTTTAGATTGTCTCCAGCAACAAGGTTTCCTATGCTTATAGCAATATCACATTATGCAGAGGACAATCGTGAATGCTTTCCATACCCTTTTAGAAACAAACAAAAACACGAATTACCATGTCCTCACTACAGAGCCTATGCCATATATGCCATTTGTTGTGAAAAATAGAGGATGAGAGAGTCCTAGTCTCAATAGATTTAGGTTTCAAAACTTAAAGGTAGCTCAAACCAGATCCTTGTAGATAATATCAAAAGAAATATTTGAGAACCAAAAACTGAAAGCTCGATTTCTTTATAGGCGCTCAGATTGTTGTTTGGTCTGCACATGGTTCAGGGACTTCTAATGTCATCAGAGTCTTCAATGAACTTTCAAAGAAGAGTCAACACACATTCTTCCAATCATTCAAAAACTCAGTAAGGTTTTCCCATTTATTTTAGTCAATCTTTCCTGGGTTTCGATATGGTGACCTCTTCATATGGGTAGGGGCCTTATTATGAAGTACTACGAAGGCTTGAGAATGGATTTTCCCAGCAAGGAGTCATGTCGTGGGATCATTGATTCCACCGTTACTGCTTCCAGATAATCACAGAGATAAAGAAGGGAAAGCGAATTTCTCGTTGAAAAATGCGAACTAGTTGAATTTCCACAATGCAAGTTCACATCTTAATTCGTTTTCGAGCTTAGACAGCTGCTCTGTTGATGAAGACAAAGAGGCCATTCTGTCTTCCAATTTCAGGTGAGTTCAGTTGGAAAGCTATCTCCGGAGTCTAAGCCGAGTTTCTCCTGCCCAAGAAAATGTCGGCCCGGAAACTCTTTTCTAGGGTAACTCATTTGATGATTTTCAGCAAACTTCTTTTAAAAAGCCTTGGTCTTATAGGGTATCCGCTCACAAGAGATTATGCTCTCTGAAATCAATGCCATCTTTTGTGTGTTATTATGATGGAGAAGCAGTAGATGAATGCTTGGAACATGATAACGATACTGGCATGGTGGAATCTCAATTACAAGAGTTTAGTTTTGAAAATGAAGCCATGGAGAAATAGTGAAGGATCTTTACACACAGGAAAGAGTAGAGGAGAAGATATCCATGGCACCTTTGTTGATGGCTCAGGGACTTGGCCTCGATGTCATAGATCCTCAAACCGATATGGGAGGCAGTGGCGGAAACTCTTTCAAATTAGAATAACGCTTTGTTTGGTAAAATCATTTTTCTTTATTGCTTGTCATTTTTTAAAACATTATTACTTTGACACCATTCTTCCATGGTGTCTGCAAAGTCGTCTGTCTTAACTATCCTTTTCTATGCTTCTGTCAGCGAAGAGTGTGGTGGTGCAAGAAATCGCTCTTTTTTTCTTTCTAGATTTCCAGTCTCCAACTCATTCTTGTATGTGGATTTGCGGTTCCTTTTGTCCCTTTTCTATAGAAAGATCCCACCTGGAATCTTCCTCCGTTGGTCTTGCAAGATACGAACCCACTATGTCACAGAGTTGTTCAAATTATACAAATGAAGCCTGACAACAATGTGTTATTTAAGGAATCTCAGACAAGCTTGGAAGGAAATGAAAACATGTCAGAGAATCTGGCGTTATTTCAGGTCACAGAAGGTCACATAATTGTAGATGCGAGACATGCCCAAAGAGTTGAGTAATTTTTCAGCTTTTTTTAAGGAAAACACTAGGCCAACAGAAGATTGAAAGACTGACACTGAAGAAAGAGCATTTACTGAATGCTGGACAAAACATTAACCACAATGCCTTAGTCGCTACCCAAATGCAGAAAGCAACGCAGATTCTACAACGTTACAATTAAAAATACCCTTCCAAACTGTCCATCTCAAAATTGGAAAATAGGTATCCACCGTCCAATCCTAATTCTAATGAATACAAATAGCTGGAGACACAGGGATGCGTATTTTTTATTATGGAATTCACAATGCATTTACGGCCTTCAAAATAATTCAACGCACCATAGCAAACCTTACATATTTAAATAGTTCAATCTCACCATACAAAGTCTTCAACACAACACTAACAAAGCATAGTTTACGGTCTTTAAAACTCATTCAACATAAAAAATGCATACAGCATGGAACTCGTCGTAGAGGATCAACACACATGTTGTCACTGCACCATAGGTTATCAGTCCAATGCACATATACACCAGCATATAATCGGTCTTCAAAATATATGTGCCATCACCATCTCACATATACAACCAGCATATAATCGATGCGTAGGTTTACACAGGCCACACAAAAACAAGTGGCTCACAAAAGATTGAGCATATTATGAACATACTTACTTTGATACCATGTTAAACGCACATGGGCAGCAATAGAATATGAAGGATAAAACATGAGAGTGCAATTTTTATTAACAAATTATTTACATTTATAGTACATGTTGTTACTGTTGGGTTCCACATCCCAAGGTCCCTTAGACTCCTTTTGTCTATTCGGCTTCCACACTAACCCATTGAGGATTAGGTGTGCAACAAAATATTATAAGGCAACAGATCTGAGACACATATTCGAAGTTGAATGGTGGGAAAAAAACCTAGTGGGTGTTCACTTCGGTTATTATGGCTAAAGGACATTGGCAAAGGCAATGGAAAAGGCTTTGGAAAGGAAAAATGGAATTTATTGGCATTTTATTTATGAAAATAAAGGAAATTAGGAGAAAAGAAAGGTGAAAGGTCACAGGTTTAATGTGAGGGGGAAAATGAAGGAAAATAATGGAGAATGAAGAAAATAGAGGCCTCATTAATAAAAAGGCTCCTTAGGATCAATTGGTAGGCATTTTTCTCAAGCTTTTAGTGTAAGCTTTTGTTAGTTCAGTTTTGGAGCTTTCATTCTATTCCCTCTCTCTCATATTCATGGACACTTAGATTTTTCTTGGAGCACAATTGGAGAGTGTGGTATACTTAGATGCTTGGAGCAAGAAGGAAAAGGATGAGCAAGAAAGGCAAGAGGACATCAGGATCAAAAACTATAGTAGATTTTGCATGCATTTACCGATTTGCATGTATGTTTTCTTCACTATTTCTGGCATGCATGGCCTATTCATGTGGTTTATTGGTCATGATCTGTCATGGGCATACATGATTTCCTAGATTGATAGTGGCTATGCCTAACCTTTCCATTTCTTGGAAAGCCATGGTTTTGTGGGTTCATTTCCTTTTATTTTCTGGTTTTTCCTCATGTTCCTTTAGATGTGGGTTGATTTACTAGTTCCTGAAGCCTTGGTTGTACAAACGCTCTAGAGCCTTCTAACAAATTGGGTTGAGTTACTAGTCTTAGAGCCTTGGCTAGAAAAATGCTCTGGAGCCCTTGGTGGGTTGAATTACTAGTCATGGAGCCTTGGTTGGATAAACACTCTAGAGTCTAGCGACAACTATGGGTTGAGTTACTAGTCCTCAAAGACTTGGTTGGAACCAATGCTCTGGAGCCCTTGAAGGCTTGGGTAGAGACCAATCTTGTGATGGTGTGTGATGTCTAGCCATGAGGTGGAATCATTGTTTGAAGGGTTGATATGGTTTGGCCTCTAGAAGCCCTGGTTCGATTTTGATGGATTATTCCATGAGATCCCACATTCATGTTTGGAATATGGTATGGGGGTGACTGGATGAAGGCAGAATTGGCTCAACGATGTTTATGGTTGGGTGGTTGGTGGAAGTCCCAAACATGGTTTGTCATTGCATCATTAATATGAGGTTATTTATCCTTGTTATTTCATGAGTATTATACTAGTTGATATGTGGATTATATGGGTGTTGTTTCCTTGGCATTTTTGTTGTTATTATTTTGGTTATGAATATGTATTATGACAGTGGTGATGTATGGATTTCATCATGTTTTAACTTGTAAATGAATGAATAATGTATCTATGGCCTAATAGATGATAATTAAAGTAGTGTGATAAGGAACAATGCCTCATAGAAAATCTTAGATAAGTAGAAAACATCTATGCTCATATCCGATGTTAAGACCTATATATTTCATATTTGTGATATATTTGACGAAATTCCTGTCATGGCTAGTAGGGGTCCAATCTAGTCCTTGTCAATGTTTTCACAAATGAATCATTGTTTCGTTGTGTAAGTTCATTTCTGAAGGTTTCATTGAGTTATGGGAAGTGACTTGGGCTGTGGGCCTAAAAAAGTGGCAAAAATCTCAAAGTCACAGGAACAACACTAAAGGAAAAAGTTCCTGGAAGCTCCCTCTGCCTTGTTGTGGGAACTTCTAGAGCCCCCCAAATGCACCATTTCCCATATCAAGGAAGCATCGAGTGGTTAGCAGTACAGGTACATGTGCATGTCTACAAGACGTGGACTATTGTCTCACCAAAAATGGATTGGTTAGATTTAGAGACAAGATATATGTGCGAGATAACAGTGAGATCAAGAAGGAGATCATGAGGGACTTTCATGCGAAACCATATTTAGGTCACCCAGGCTATTAGAAGACAATGACCACACGAAATAATTTTTATTATTGGCAGAATCTGAAGAAGGATGAACCAAAGTTTGTAGATAGAAGTTTGGATTGTAAGTAGGTAAAGGAATGGTGTAGGCATCTAGGTGGACTGCTTCTAATAAACCTAGTGAAAATTCCATGTAATAAAAGTTAATAAATGGAAAAATAATAACTGCGATCGATGCAACACTTATTCCAAGCTAAATGTTGGGCAAGGCATCCTAGTGTGGGCATTTGTTGATTTATTAATGGCTAAGGAAATTGGCAAAGGAAAAATGGCATTTTTGTCACATTTATTTATGAAAATAATGGAAATTAGGAGAAATGGGAGCTGAAAGGTCATAGATTGCATGTGAGTAGGAAAATGAAGGAACGTATTGGAAAATGACGAAATTAAGGGCCTCATTGATAAAAAGGCTTCTAAGGATCAGTGGGTAACATCTTGTCAGTTTAGTTTTTGGATTTCTCTCATTATTCTTTCTCTTTCTCTTAGACACTTAGAGTTTTCTACGAGCACTCTTGGAGGGCGTGGCATACTTGGAGTTATGGAGAAAGAAGACAAAGGAAGAGTAGGAAAGCACAAGAGGACATCGGGATCAATAACTACAACGGGTTTGGCTTGCAGGTACCGACTTGCATGTATGTTTTCCTCACTAGTTTTGGCATGCATGGCATATACATGTGGTTTATTAGTCATGATCTATCACTGGCATGGAGGATTTCCTCAATTGACAGTGGATTTTCCTAGCCTTGCCATTTTCTAGATAGCCATGGTGATTGTGGATTTCTTTCCTTGTTTTTTTTTGTTGGTTCCCATGTTTACTTAGCTTGGGTTGAGTTACTAGTTCCTGGAGCCTTAGTTGGACAAACGCTCTAGAGCCCTATAACAACTTGGGTTGAGTTACTAGTCCTAGAGCCTTGGTTGGACAAATGCTCTGGATCCCTAGGTGGGTTGAGTTACTAGTCCTGGAGACTTGGTTGGACAAACTCTCTAGATCCCGATATAAGCTATGGGTTGAGTTACTAGTCCTAGAGCCTTGGTTGGAACAAATGTTCTTGAGCCCTAAAAGTCTTGGATAGAGACCACTTTGATGATGGTTTTGTGTTTTCTAAACGTGAGGTAGAACCAGTGTTTGATGGGTTGAGGTGGTTGGCCTCTGGAAGCCTTGGATGGTTTTGGATTGATGTGTTTTATGAGATCCCACATTCATGCTTGGAGTATGGAACAAGGGTGAGTGGTTGAAGAGAGATTTGATTCAACCATTTTATGGTTGGGTGGAATGTGGTAGTCCCATTTTGAGTTTGGATTTTGCATCATCAATATGAGGTTATTTCTTCTTGTATTTTTATGAGTATTATACTGGTTTATATGTCGATCATATGGTTGTGGTTTCCTCGGTATTTTTGTTGCTATTATGTTATTTATATATATGCTTTATGACAGTAGCTATGTATGGATCTCATCATGTTTTTACTTGTAAATTAATGAATAATTTATCGATGACATAATGGAGGAAGTTGTAGCTAATGTGTTGAGGCATCAATGTCTCTTAGCTATTCCCAGATAAGTATGTGACCCCTATGCTTAGATCTATTGTTTACGCCTGTACATTACATATTTGTGATATGTTTGATTAAATTACTATCATGTCTAGTAGGGGTCCAGTCAGTGGATTATTCTAGTGTTTGCATTTTCATCATTGTTTCATTGTTATCCTTCTATTCTGAAGGTGTCATTCAATTCTGGGCAATGACCTGGGCTCAGGGCCTGAAAAAGTGGTTCAAATCCTGGGGACACTGGCACAACACTGAGAAAAATAGTTATTGGATGTTGTCATGCCTTGTCATTAGAGTGTCCAGAGCCTCCTAGATGTTGTTAGGCCCATAGCATGGGAGCCTCCATAGGTTAAGAGGTATAAAATCTCAGTGGGACCCAGGGGTTGGTTATCAGAAATGTTGGGATGGTTCTTAAGGGTCCTATAATTGACGTGGAAGGTATGTATGATGTGTCCCATTGATTTGATTTCCTTAAGGTCACTGAGGAGGTTGAATCATATCATAGTAGCCTCTCATCACATGTTTACCCTAGTTGGTTGGTTACATGGGTAGATATGGGAGGAGGGTGTTACAAAGTGGTATGAGAGCATGATTCACCCCTTGGAATACATGGTTGTGTGTTGGTCGTGTAGTCATGTCGATTTCATATGTGTTTCTTGTGTTGTAGGGCCACGTGCTTGTTACATTTGTATAGTATGGGCCATGATTTTAGTGGTGTCACCATGGGAATTTGATGGTATTGTTGTGGAGTCTGTCATTATGAGTGTGTGGTTGAATATGCATTATTTATGCATGTTAATGTTCAAATGTCGTTAAGTGCATAGTGATGTGTTGGTTGTTGTCATGCATGAGGTCATGGTATGTGTAGTTGACATGGTCATGAATTCATGACTGTACTCTATCTAGAATGATGAGTACATGGTTATATTCATAAGTGTTATATTTCTATATGCTATCATGATTATGTTATACATGTAACATGTTGATTTTTCGACATTGCAGATAAGGTATCCTCCCCAAAATATACTAAGTTATGTCGATTTATTGTGATTTGGTTTAGATAAAATGGTAAACCTCGCAGGAAGAATATCAAAATGAATAGAAAGACAACAGACTATAAATAATCCCCCTATGGATCATATAAGCAACATGGTGTTGGGAATTCTTCCGATTTGGCAGATACACTGAGAAGCTTAAAGGAAGAAATAAGGATTTGTAAGGGAGACAATGATTGAATCATACAAGGATAGGAGAAACTTGTAGAGGTAAATGCAATGATGCTTCAGAGTTTGTCAAAATTGCAGTGACAAGGACCATGTTAGATCAGCCATGAGAATGAGGAAAAAACTGATGGGGCATAGGGCAGTAGGTGACATGGTGATCACGTGTTAGATAGAGATGACATGGTCAGAGATGGAAGATTGTTGGAAACTTGAGATAGGAGAGGTGATATACATATGTACTATTCTAGTTCTAGTTCTGACAGGCATGATGATCAACATCGTTCTCATCCTTATAGGAAGAGTGAAAGGGGGTATTTTTCAAATGATTTCAAGAAAGAAAATCCATCTAAACTTGATGGAGAGATGAAGAAATTGCAAGATGTAGATTCATGGTTGCTTGGCATAAGGAAAATCTTTAGGTTGCATGATTACTCAAACAACATGAAAGCCAGAATATCTACATTCAGTCTCAGAGGTAAAGCATACATTTAGTGGGAAGACATGAAGAATGTCAGAGGTATACACGAGGAGGACTTGAATTGGAATGAGTTTGAATGACTATTCAAGAATAAGAAACTATCAGAGAGATACTTTGATGACAGGGAAAAGGAATTCTGTGAGCTAAAGATGGGATATATGATAGATGAGGAGTACACTAGGAAGTTATTGGAGCTATTGAGGTATGTGCCTTACCTCAAGGAGGAGAAGGCCAAGATTCAAAGATTCACTAGTGGGTTACCGATGGCATTCAAAGATGGGATTGAGTTTGATGATACTAGATCATTGGAGGATGCCATCTGAAAGCTAAATCATCGCTATGAACAATCGAAGCACAAGTACAAGACTAAGCCATATCGGAAAAATATGCAAAGAACAAGGGAAAATGGGACAAGAAGCAAGTAAGAACTTAGGATTCATGTAATGAAGAGAATGTTGCACCACCTAAGAATTTTAATGCCTCTGACAATGGACAAGGACTTTGAACATAGGAGAAAAATAAGGAGACTGTGCAATTTTGGACTTGTTGAGGGGATCACCGCAGGAGAGGTTGCCCATAGTATCAGGGTGGTAAGCCTTAGATATATAGTGTGCAGGAGGTACATACTACTAGGGATGTTGGTGAGAGTGTTCCTCGTATTTATGCAACATTGGATAACAAATAGGTAGACCATCAATCATCTATCATTGAGATGAATGGTAAGCTTTGTGATCAAGTTATTTCTATTTTGATTGACCATCGATATAATTATAGCTATGATAGTCCTAACTTGGTGAATAAGTGTGGTTTGAGTAAGGAATTTCATGTAGAATATTGGTTAGTGTAGTTGGCTACAGGTACAAAGAAGTAAGTTCATCATTGGTTAAGATCTTGTGCATTTGATTTGAATGGTATACGTACCACAACACATTTGAATGTATCACCGTTGGGATCATACAATATGTTGTTGGGCATGGATTTTTGGTACCTTCATAGAACCAAGGTGGATTGTTATAACAAAGCCATTGAGTGCCTAGATGAAAATGGGGAATATAGATTTATGTGAGGTAAGAAGAATGAAAGGTTAGTTAGAATGGTGATACCTATGTAGGAAAAGCGTAGTCGTAGGAAAGGGTGTGTGTTATTTGCAGTGCACATTTCTAGTGACAGAGGTAAGGAGTTTGAGGATGTAGATGTTTTGAGAAGGTACTTAGTTCTACAATAGTTCCAAGATGTATTTCTTGAGGATGTTTCAGAGTTGCCACCTCACAGGGAGGTAGACTTTTCCACTGAATTGGTCCCAAGGGTAGCTCTGACATCAAAGGCACCTTACAAGATGAGTACACTTGAGTTGGTAGAATTGAATTGAACCTGTAGTTAAAGGAAATGTTCCATAAGGGATACATTGCACCAAGTGTATCACCATGGGGATCACCTTTATTTTTTCTGAAAAAGGATGGAACTCTCATATTATTCATTTACTACAGGAAGTTGAACGAAGTGACCATCAAGAACAATTATCTGTTATCAAGGAATGATGAATTGTTTGATCAGTTGACGGGAGAAGCAGTTTTCTCAAAGATTGATTTGAGATCCATATATCACTAGGTAACCATCAAAGAGGAGGAAATTTATAGGACAAATTTTAGGACCAGTTATGGGCATTATTAGTTTGTTGTAGTTCCATTTGGTTTGAATAATGCTTTAGCTACATTTATGTGCTTTATGAATAGTGTTTTGTGTCCGTATTTGGATAAGTTTGTTATTGTGTTCTTTGATGACATATTGGTATATTCTAATGAGGGAGAGAATGTCAAGCATTTAGCAACATCATTGAGGTTTTTGAGAGAGCAACAATTGTATGTTAAGCTCAACAAGTGGAGTTTATTTTAGACTAAGGTACACTACTTTAGACTTGTTTTCTCCAAAGGAGGGAATTGAAGTGGATCAGGAAAAGATAAGGGCCATCATGGAGTGGGTAGCTCCTAGAAATGTAGATGAGGCGAGATATTTCATGGAGTTGGCAGGATATTATAGGAGGTTCATCAGCAGCTTCTCACAAATTTCTTATCCTATCACATCATTGTAGAGAAAATGTAAGCAGTTCGAATGGACAAAGATGTGTGAGGCTAGTTTTGAGCAACTCAAGCAGTTGTTGACACATGCACCAGTGTTAAAGGTTGCAGATCTAGAAAAATATTTTGTGGTATGCACAAATGCTTGCAAGAAAGGATTTGGTGGAGTCCTTATGCAAGATGGATAGGTGGTATGTTATTGTCATGCGGAAAGAGTTAATCTTGCGGAAAAAACCAACCTCCCTAGAAGCCTAAGACTTTCTAGTGACAAACAAGACAATTAAGAGCAATCCTTCTCTAAACATGCATTATTATACGAGAAACCAAGTGTTTTCGATCCTACATGAAGTCCAACGCTGTTGTAGTAGTCTAGCCTCGTCGATCCAGATGAGCTCCTCCTTCACTTCGAAACCTGCATACACTAACAATCAAACAATTACATAACACCTGAATATCTCAT
>APFE030278564.1:0-14415 GCA_000404065.3 Pinus taeda
CCTTCAGATTAAGGGGGGGAATGTTGACACCTATTCTTCATGATTGGGGGAATTTTATGTAAATAATTAAATTAGGAATGTGAACAGTCATCGGGAGATGAACTGAACAATCACTCCCTATTGTATATAACAATGACCTACCTATGAAATAATATACGAATCAGTTGTTTGTTTTGTGGAGTTACTGCCTGGCCTGACAACAACCTCCAAATGAGATATAGAACAGGGAAAGGGAGAAACACAAGTACCCACGAGAGGAGAAGATTGAGCTTTCTTGATGCTTGCCTCTTGCACCTCCAGTTTCTCCTCCCGTTGATCTTTCGCCCCTAAACCTGAACTTGCCTCATTATCCACAAGAATTTCCAGTTGAGCCAAGTCTTTTTCCACCGCCTTCTGACTAAAATTGGAGCATGAACCAACCAAGAGCCAAGATTATTACTTGGACCATTTTCGCCAAAGATACGTCCCATGTCTTCTTGATCCATGCATATATTTCGCTCACTCTGAAAGAGTGCCCTTTCGCTCGGTGTACTAGAATGTGCTCTGATACTTCCATAGTTGAGTCAAATTGAATGTCCTCACCAAGTGGCATGTTCCTATCATCTGCCTTTGGACGACTACACTTTTGTTTCTTTTGTTTTAATCCCACCTTATAAACCTCACCATTATTAGTCTCTATGGCCCTATCGACCAGTTGTTGATTCGAGCCATATTTTGGCTACTCGGATTCTAGGGATTCAGAACCCCTAGTATCACCTTCTCGGTGGGTGGCCAAACCTTTATCAACTGTGGGAGTTCCACCCGCATTAGCTACTCCAAACTCTTGAGGTTGAACCCCCAAAGAGGCGTCATCCGAATCCACTCATTTTTGCACACTCCCACCTAGGAATGCCAACATAACCAGCTCAGGAGGAAGCCCCGACACACTGTCATGGGATATCCTTTCCTTCCATCCTTCCTGAAACACCTCAATTTAATCAGAGATAAGGGGGCCCTATGCCCTGAAATAATCAACTCGAATATTGTCGAGACCGTACCATCAATGACTCCCGCTGAGAAAATTAGCTCAGGCCCTTGAGAATGTGATAGGGCCAAATCATCTTGCAAGAAAATCTCATTCAAGGACAAACCCTCACTAGATTTTGGCAAAAAATATCTAGCCGTAGAAACCCATGGAGATAGAAGAGGATTGATGTCATTGAAACTTACCACCCCACTGCTTCAAACAATATCATTGAGCCCTCCAGATAGCTGACGTTGAGGTACATCTGATACAAGGGTTTATGAGAACTTTGGGGGAGCTTGTTCCAGATTACCCAAAAAGGGTACTCCATTTAGTGCTTGTGTTGGAAACTAGCTAGGATTACTCACTTCTTGAGCCGTTCCCATGCCCCAGATATTCGACTGCTTAGAATCCACTTGTCGCCTATCCAAGGAACCAAAAACTACATCCAGGGACATTGGTGCTAATGTGTCATCCTTATTTGTAGGCAATATGCTAGATGAATAATGCACTTTTGCCAAATTTTGCTAAGTGGGTTCAAGACCCCAAATAACCATAATATCCTTTGGATTAGGGTCTAAATTAGCACGACCATCCATTTTAATGCAATAAAACCCCCTCAAATCACCTTCTAATATGCTCAAACCTTCGTAAAAACCCTCTACTGTTACCTAGAACCGCATCCACACATGTAAACTGAAAAATCCAAAAGCGAAACCTTGGATTCCCCGAGGGTAGAAAGTTGCATGCTCACACGTGGGTTTGACATCTTGACGAACTTTAAAACTTCTTAGCTCCATCTCTCAACCATAAAAATATTCATCTAATTCCTATATTTATATAACATAACCCTATCTATTTTACTAAAAATACAGAAAATAAAAACTTATGTAAAATTAAAATAGAAAATAATATATTTTATTTATTAAATACATTTAAAAGTATATAATTAATCATTATTTTTAAATAAACCGCTACTAAACCGCATAGCCTACAAATATTTATAGGACATTAATTAAGCGACAGTTGTATATGCCCACAAAATTGAAATATACAGCCGACAACATGCACCCATGCAAAGAGCCGATGTCCCCATGGTGACCTATAAAGACGCGAGACTCTGGTCAAAAAATCACATCCAACCATTATTACAAGAAAGGAAGAAAAGTTTTGCAGATCAAAATCGAACGAGTTATTTCATTCTGTCCATTATAATCACATTGACTGCCCAGTCAGTCCTCCTGACTGTTGGGCCTTCTCTTTCAGCAATTTGTTAACAAGCAAGCATTCGAATGGAGGACACATACCGTAATGAAGACAGCAATGCATCCAAATCCACAGATAGCTCACCCGGTAACGATGCTTCATTGCACGGAAATTTTTGGGAAGAAAACTCTATATGCGATTCAGCAGGACTTTTCCGAAAAGTTCAAACAAAGCAATCTGGTGTAAGTGTTCACGCACAAGATATAGTCCAATCTGTACAACACAGCGGTTTAATTGGGATTGTAATAAAAGTTGCAGAGGATTCTGATTCAGAGGAGGATGACAGTGAATATGAAGAGGAAGACGAGTCTATTCCAGAAGACTGTGCACGGATTTTTTGGACCAATTTTTCTGAGAGTACGGAGATAGCCGACGAGCTTGAGGTGATTGACAGGGCGATCTCCCACGGTGATATTGTGGCAACGGCTTCAGATCCATCTGGACAGAGAGGCATCGTGGTTAACGTGGATGTTACAGTAGATTTGTTAACTCCCACATCAGTTAATGCTATAAGAAACGTTTCCAGTAGAGATCTTCAGCGAATAAGGGCGTTTATGCCCGGTGATTATGTCATTCATGGACCTTGGGTGGGAAGAGTCCATGAAGTGGTTGATAATGTGACTGTTATTTGATGACGGATCAAAATGTAAAGTAATGAAGGCCGAACCCGACAGCCTTATTCCAATCCCCGCTAATCACCGTTATCCTTACTTTCCAGGGCAGCGTGTCCAGGGCAGTTCATCGGCAGTTTTCGAGAATGCTCTATGGTTGTGTGGTACATGGAAAAAAAGTAACGAGGAAGGTACAGTAGGCAATGTGGAAGTGGGATTAGTTTCCGTGGATTGGATTGCTGCAGCAAATCTTGATTGCAATTCCCTGATTCCTGCAGAGAAACAGGACCCTAAAGAGCTACAGTTATTGTCTTATTTTTCATACCTTTTTTGGCAGCTAGGCGACTGGTGTCTGCTTCCAGCATCTGAAAGGAGAATGTTAGAAGTTACTATGCCTGCCACAGAGGACACTGTTGCCCACACAAAAGAAAATGTGCTATTTGTGGGCAATAAACGGACTAGGGTAGATGTCATATGGCAAGATGGTACAAGGACATATGGTGTAGATTCTACAACCTTGAATACCATCAAAGATCCTGGGGATCATGACTTCTTTCCTGAACAATATGTAGTAGAAAAAGGTTCGGACGATGATGATGGCGAGGCTTCTGAATCAAGACGACGAGTAGGAATCGTGAAAAATGTGGATTCAAAAGAACGCATAGCAACAGTAAGGTGGTTGAAAGCTGTGGATTGTCCCCAAGATACACTAAAATTTGATGGAGAGGAGTTAGTGAGTGTGTATGAGCTTGCATACCATCTAGATTATAACTACTGTGTTGCGGCCATCGTTATACGTCGTCACTCTCCGGTGTTTGAGACTGCAGATCTATCTACAAACCAAAAAGCTCTGAAGAAAACACAAAAGGCAGAGGTTGACAAGAATATTGAAGAATCTTATCTATCCTGTATTGGTAACGTCATAGGTGTTGAAGATGGAGACATAGAGGTAGCATGGGCAGACGGAACAGTGTCAAAGGTATGTTATTTTCTTGTTTCCTTATAGTGACATAGGAATGTATTTTCATTCTGCTGAAGTACTATCCTTTCTTATAGTATAAGTGACGCTATGGATCACTTTTATCGGAATGAAACAATACAGGTACATTTATCAAAGGGCATGCTTTTCTCATTCCGTTTAGTGATTTTTTGGGGGGCATGATTGAAATTTTTGAACATTTTTCATCCATAAGCGGAAATGGATGAAAAAAATTCAACAAGAATGGAACAATCTGGAAAAACACTTACCAGGTAACTCCCAAGCCATGCAGCCTGTCTGTTTTTCACTGGTTTATTAAACGAATGAGTTCATGATATTTGAACATTCACTAATACAGCTTTTCACTGGTTTATTAAATGAGTTCATGATATTTGAATATTCACTAATAGGGAAACGCTATTCTGGGCAGTCATATTTCCTTCAATTTTGCCTTTCGCTATTTTTGTCTTTTGTCTTCTCAGTTTTCAATATTGCTTTCTTCTTTCTTTTGAGTAGTAGGAAGTTGCAAAGTAACAAATTTTGTAACCCAATTGTTCATGAGAATACGATGTACTCATGAAGTGTACTGGAACAAATATTTTTCTGGTTGTTCGAACTTGTAATATATAAACTCTGCATTGATTTGACAGATGCTATGCTCATCTGTGCACCATTTTGAGATGTTTGTTAAAGAGCATTTTCAAAAACGCTGTCGCTGTATTCTTCGTGCGTGTGATGCTTATATCAATGGGGCTCCAGTTGGATCACTATCGGAGGATTGTACTATTGTTGGAGACGAGTCTGAAAATCAGGATGCTACTTTTGCTGGCTTCAAGCTTATATTACTTAAAATCGTTCCTAAATTGCCAAGAACTTCAGCAGTCATAACTTATGCGTTAAAGTCACAAATTCCCCGAAGGATTGGATTCTTACTTGGCAAATACAAGTGTGGTTATTTCTTTCACAGAGCTATGTACTGTAGCAGAAGTTGTGATTGCATCCACCAACCTGATGCAATGTTTTTAGATTATAGTTAGTAAGACTTATATATGCTTTATATGTTTTGAGTAAAATGTTTTATCCGCCAACCTGGTGCAATGCTTTTAGAATGTAGTAAATAAGATTATATATGATTTATATGTTTTGAGTACAATGTTTTATCGGCCAATCTGGTGCAATGTTTTTAGATTATAGTTAGTAGGATTTATATATGCTTTATATGTTTTGAGTATAATGTTTTGTAACCTTTTTTTAATATATAGTATAACAGTATTAGCGATTTGAATTTGGATTTGTTAATATTTTTGTTTATTTACTATTGGTTAAATTGGGCCATCTTTTAAAGATTGTGTCAAGGAACATATAGATGATACCAATCACAATTGCATCACTAAATCTTTGAGCATTTATTTTAGCTCTAATCATTGAACTTTTTACAATCAAGTTAAAATCTTTGTCTTAGCCCCCTGTTACACCTCTTGCATTATCTTTTTAGCCATTGAAATCTAAAAGCACCACAATCGAGAAGATGGCTATAGACCTAACTAGTCCTTAAGCCTTGGCCTTGTTGATCCTTTCTACCTCCTCTCTATTGATCCATTTACTATCAATTTTTTAAACGAACAAAAAATAACCTAACATGATGCAAAATTTATGTTTTTGAAACATAGATGATGTCAATATGATGCTAAACTTTTATATTTTGATACACTTAATATGCCATTATGATGCAATATTCAATACACATATAGAAAGTATTGAATCCTAACCCAAACGTTATTTTGAAAAGTATACCTCAAGTCATAATGAAATGTGATACAAACTTCATGTTCTTTTCCAATGGAGAACCAAAAAATCCTTACATAATCATTAGTAGCATGATAATATAGTGAAAATACATTAAAAATACCCCCAAGAATGAATTTGAATATGTTAATATTTTTGTATATTTATAATAAATGTATATTACAATGTTTTTCCTTTTGTGGAAAAGTTTACATTGGTTAAATTGGGCAATCCTTTAAAGATTGTGTCTAAGGAACATATAGATGACACCAACCACCATTGCATCACTAAATCTTTCCATTTGAACATTTATTTTAGCTTTAATCATTTAATTTTTTACAAACAAACTAAAATCTTGGCCATAGCTCTTTGTTACACCTCTTGCATTATCCTTGATTTGGATATGTAAACTTGAAGATTTTTAACAATTTGCAAGTGAAAATTAAGTGTTTTGGGTATAGAATCAATTTACTAAACAAATAAAAACAAGTGAATTTAAAGAATATCTACAACCAAATAGAGACAAAATAAGCATGTCTGAAACACACAACAGAGAATATGATAAAAGAGTTCACCCCTCTTTCATTGTTGAACATTTATTTTAGCTCTAATCATTTAATTTTTTACAAACAAACAAAAATCTTGGCCATAGCTCTTTGTTACACCTCCTGAACCACATCAAATAGTGTATCTATTTTGGCATGTTTTGAAATGAATCTAATGTGGAAAAGCTCTATTCTTGTTTTTTCATATCAAGTAGCATTGAGACAATTTGAAGAACTAGTACTTCCAATGTCCTTACCTTTCAAACCCGTGGTTATGATCTTTGTTTATGTTGAAGAATCTAGGGCTAATATAATTAATGAGATTACTCTTAACATGATAACTAGTTGTGAGGTGTTTTCCAATTTTCTTCTTATTCTGATCTTCACTTATTATTATTAGAGTGTGTCTTCTTTAGTTCATCAAATAACTACCAAAACAAAGAGACATGAACACAAGATGTTGGAATTCTGCCAGGGCCAAAAAATCTCCCTCTTGGAGAGGAAAACCCACACAAAAATTCTTCTTAAAGAGATTCCAATTGATGAATACCAATATCGTGACCCTTGAACTACTATGCCACTCCAAGACCAAGACATCAATCCTCTTCTTCGTTGTTGTTGAGATCATCATCCCTACTGCTTCATCATTGTTTCACCTAGATCATTGCAGCCTTCTCACGGAATTCATCTCTACAACACCATTATTATTATTACATCATTATTGCACCTTTCTTCACTAACACCAAGATCTTTGTTGCCTAGACCATGATTGTGACTAGGATCATGATTGTATCTAGAAGATATGTTGAGATTGTATGATGATTGAGATCCTCTTCTTCATGAATACTCTAAGACTGTAAGACAATGATCACTGTGACTGTGTTTATAGTATATATGTTGAGACAGAGTATTGAGATCCTTCTTATACTTATGCTGAGACTATGAGATAGTATATACCTCTGTAATGCCCATATGAGAATCTTAGAGTCCTTCTCCAATTGAAATATCGTAACTCTGTTTTCATCCGAGTTTCCTGTGCTATATTACTTGTCTGAGATTTCATGGAGGTATCTAAAGTTATCATTGTAACTATCATTGATATTCTATCCTCCTTCAATTCCTATACCCATCCGGAGTTACAAGCTAGTCCAAGATTTCTATTTGTACTTTCTGCGAAGTTCAGTGGGGACATGAGTGTGAAATGTTGTGTCACTTCATTTGAGCCGACATGGCTATTATTTATGTTGTTTTGCTAGCTGACTTGACTGTTCTTTTCATCGTTTAGCTTGTTGCATTCTTCAACAAGATTGTGCTTGTCTTAGAGGGTTGATTTAGACTCAAGGTTGACTCATATACATTACATAAAGCATGACATTGACTCTTTGACATCATAATTCTCTCAATGGAAGCCATCTATAAAATAAACCTCTTTCTCATGAAACCATTATAGTAAGGCATAATTAATAAATTCATTTTTCTTGTTTACAAAAATCAATGTCATTAAGACCAAACCTAGTTACACTTTCTTCAACACTCCCTCTTAACTAGGGAGGTATTCATGATGGTACTTGGTCATTCTCAATCTAAAGAATTTCTCATAAGAAGAACCAGATTGGTAACCCATATGTATAGCATCATAGTAAACAACATTATTTCCACAGCAAGGCCTTGACTGAAGCTCTATCTCTCATTAGATCAGAGCACAATGTTGGCGAGACCAATGACTATAGACACCTTCATCATTGTCTCTCAAGTAGATGCCCACTTGGTCATTCACTAAATATGACCTTCTAGGACTATTCTTATCTTGGGTTCCCAACCCTCAAAAGAATATCGGTCCTCTTGCCTACTCTTGTCTTGGATTCCCTACACATCCTCAAAGAGCATTGGATGCCAGATGATTACCCAATCCTCCATTCTCTCTTCCAAAGTGAAGACAAGAATGTTGTCTCTATCTCTCCCTCTCAACTAGGGAGGATATCATGTGTCCTCAGTTCTCTTCACGGCCTTCACCTAGACTTACAATCGTTAGTCCTCGTCTAGTGCATGATACATGAAATAGAAAAACACAATTGTCACTCCTTTTTAATTAAGGGTGATCCAATCCAAGCTCCCTCTTGATCAGGGACCTGTCAGATCTCCCTCTTAGATAGGGAATCTTCTATGCATCAACAACTTCTTTCTTCGTGGATCCTTCAGCTACTTGATCACCTTCTCTCCTTGATGTCATGAAAACCAGTTGAGCTTCTTCCTTGTAGGGAAACAACCATCGATCACTTTCCTCCTTAGTTCATCATGTCATTCCTTTCTTCATGGAAAGTGGCCTTCTTCATATCTGGAACCTTCACTATATGACTACTTCTTTCTCATCATCCTTCTTCCATCCACCACATGAATTCTAGTTGTACTTGTAATTACAACTCTTGTTCGAGTAGCACTGCATTATCCGTATATTATTCAAGAAATCAAAACATCATATTAAATTAAATCATACCTTACGAGATGGCCCTTCATCATAACACCTTCTTGTAGGTATCATCATCCTGCAGACATATTGATACATCTCCCAAAGATATCCATTGTTGAGGTTCTTCATCTTTTTTAGACTTTCATCAGAGTCTCCATATCTTTCCGTGATATTTCCTAGTCAAATCTTCTTGGTATTTTGGATGTTGATTGCCTTCATCATGGTTGTATATCTCACAATCTCTTCCTTCCTCACGGATTCCATTCCTATTAGCTTTCAATCAGAATTTATTATTCATGGACATGTTGAATGACATAACCTTCTTATTCATGGACATTTATTACCTTGCCTATTAGTTAGAGTGATGATGATTATCTTCCTTTGTACATCTTGTAGATGGGATATTATGAAGATATCCTACATCCCTTGATACCCTTTTACTTTCATGAAGATCAGATTCCATGTGACCTTTTTCATTACACATTCTAAGAGTGAGTTTTTCTTTGATGTCTCCAATATTTCTGTATGAGGGGATATTTCATAAGTATCCCTTTCCATGAATTCAGAGGAGACCTTTTTGATGACTTCATCTATTTAGAGGAATGTGTCTATCCTCCTTCTTCATGCAAAGAATATTGATCACCCATCCAACCTATAGATGTCCTTGCAATCATGAAGTCATTTAACCAAGTTTATAAATTGAAAAGATACCTACTTGTCACGTGAAGATGAAATCTTCACCTTGATTCTTTGATGATGGTTGAAGAATATATATGAGGGATTCTTCTTGGATGATCTTCTTTCAAATGAGAAAGCCTTTTCTTAAGAGAAAAAGGTTGCCCCTTTTGATAGGGATGATTTGTTTCTTCCTTGGATGAACTTCTTCTTGGATAAGGAGATGATCCTTGCTTGATTATAACCTTGAAGATGAGAATGCCTTCTTTTGTAGGGTAGGTATGGACTGCTTAAATATTTTCCAAGATGATAAGATCTTCATTTTGAGGTCCTTTGAGTTTCATAGATTTGTAGATATCTTGATGAGAGTCTTGGTGGTCTTTTGATGATGGTGACGTGGAGACACAAGTTCTTGATGTGGGGTTACCTTAATGTTGTATACTGCTTGTTGTAGACTTGATTCTTTAATCTTGACAAAACCCTTAAACTTGTTTTGATGCCCTTCATGAAGGTTGATCCTTCTATGTCTCTTTTTCTTCCCTTCCTTTGACTTCAAAACCTTAGCTCTGATACCATGTTGAAGAATCTAGGGCTAATGTAGTTAATGATATTATTCTTAGCATGATAACTATTTTTGAGGTGTTTTTCAATTTTCTTCTTATTCTGATCTTCACTTATTATTATTAGAGTGTGCCTTAATTAGTTCATCAAATAGATACCAAAACAAAGAGACAAGAACACAAGATGTTGGCATTCTGCTAGGGCAAAAACCTCTCCCAATACCATGACCCTTGAACTACTATGCCACTCCAAGACCAAGACATCAATCCTCTTCTTCGTTGCTGTTGAGATCATCATCACTACTACTTCATCATTGTTTCACCTAGATCATTGCAGCCTTCTCACCAAAGTCATCTCTACAACACCATTATTATTGTTACATCATTATTGCACCTTGCTTCACTAACACCAAGATCTTTGTTGCCTAGATCATGATTATGACTACGATCATTATTGTATCTAGAAGATATGTCGAGACTGTATGATCACTAAGATCATCTTCTTCATGAATACTCTAAGACTGTGAGATAGTGATCATTGTGACAATGTTCATAGTATATATGCTTAGATAGAGTATTAAGATCCTTCTTATACTTATGTCGAGACTATGAGATAGTATATACCTCTACAATGCCCATCTGAGAACCTTAGAGTCCTCCTCAAACTGAAATGCTATAACTTTGTTTTCATCCAAGGTTCCTGTATTATGTTACTTGTTTGATATTTTAGGGAGGTGTCTGAAGTTATCGTTCTAATTATCACCGAGATGTTTTCCTACTACACTTCTTATACCCATCTGAAGTTGTAGACTAGTTCGAGATCTTTGTCTGTACTTTCTATGAATTTCAATGGGGTATTTATTGTCTTTATTCCTCCATAAATAAGCCGACATGAGTGTGAACTGTTGTGTCACTTCATTTGAGCTGACATGACTATTATTTATGTCATTTTGTTGGCCAAATTGACTGTTCTTTTCATTGTTTATCTTGTTTCCTTCTTCCAGAGGATTGTGCTTGTCTTCGAGGGTTGATCTATACTGTAGGTTGACTCATATACATTACATAGAGAATGACATTGACTCTTTGACATCCTAAGGCTCTCAATGGGAACCATCTATAAAATAAACCTCTTGCTCATGAAACCCATGTAGCAATGCCATAATTAATAAATTCATTTTTCTTGTTTACAAAAATAAATGTCATGAAGACCAAACCTAGTTACACTTTCTTCAACAGTTTCATCTCTAGAATCAAAACCTAAATCTTGTTGTGTAGTTGCAAAAATCTTGTCTTTTTCCTTGTTATTATACTTTTTGGGTCTCATTTCAGGATGAAGTTTCCAATAGTGGTCTTCATCATGGTCTTCTTTAGAACATTGTTTACATGTGATCTTTTCTTCTTTATTAATTGTGGCATTATTTTTATATTTTCCTTTAAATTTCCCTTTTCCTTTTTCTCCATACTTGAATGACTTCTCACTAGTTTCTTCAAAAACATTTTTCCCTCTTGCCTCTAAATGAGTTTCCTGTACACAAACTTCATCCAGTTTTGTAGGGTTAAACGTGAGAATGGTATATCTCAAGTAACTATGTAATCCTCCAATGTATTTGGGCAAAGTATCCTGAGAGGACAAATATATACCCAAATAAAAGCTCTTTTCCTAAATTCTTGAGTATAAGATTGCACATTTTTCCCCTTAGCTTGCCTGAAGTTTTGTCAATCCATAATAGCTTTTTTCATGTATGTTAATGGATAAAATTTCCTTCTTATTGCAACAACAAAATCTTTCCAAGAGGATAAAACCTTACCATGTTTCTTCATGTCCTCTTGAGTTTTGGTTTCCCATCAAATAAGTTTTGCACCTTCCAATCTAAGAGAAGCAAGCTGAATTTTGGTCTCATCATCCTTGATTCTTTGTATTCTGCAATGCACTTCAATATGATGAATCCAATTATCTAATTTCTCAACATCTACCTCTCCATTGTACATAGACAATTGAAACTTAATATCGAGCTTTAGCAAAGGAGTTTTACCATGTCCTTTTGGAGAATTTGGACGTGTTTGTTTTTGTGAAAGGGTAGAATAAGTAGAAGAATATGAGGATGAAGATGAGGATGAGGATGATGGAGGTGAAGGTGTTGGTTTGTCACCATTCCCTCCATTCCCTTTTTGAGGCATGTCCGCTTTTCCTCCATCTCCTTTTGGAGGTTTTGAGCTCTCTCCATAGAAACTTGCATTTCTCTCTTTATAAAGAACCTTTACCATTTTAGACATCTCAAAGAATAATTTTCTGAAAGTTCTTTCGTCTTCAAACATCCTTAAGGACCTTCTTCATGTTCCATGACTATTGAAGCTTGAGGTGTGTTTTTTCTCGTTAAAAAAATTTGAGATCTTAGCTCCACAAGTTCTCCTTCTCCTCTTTTAAGCTTCAACCTTGTAAGCATTAGAAAAAAACTTGCAAACAAATCAAACCTTCACAATAACTTGTTGCTTCGATATCAAAATGACCTGAATATGTAAGTTTGAACATTTTTAACAATTTGCAAGTGAAAATTATATGTGTTTTGGGTAGAGCATCAATTTAATAAACACATAAAACAAATGAAATTAACCACAATTTATAGCCAAACATTAGATAAAATATGCATATTTGAAACACATAACACAAAACATAATAAGGGAGTTCACCCTTCTCTTGGGCTACATCTCCTTGTCCAACTTCCAATGTAGAGCCTCTTTCATTAAGTGCTCAAAAGTGTATTTATATACTTTTACATTATCCAAACAAAAACATTGATGTCTCCAATGGATTCAATACTGTCAAAAACCCCCATCTGGGTTCTTTCTACACCTTATTTGGCCAAAAAATGAGCAAGTTATGCCTATTACAAGTTTTTCCCAAATTATATGGGTAGTCATACTATAATTCGAACCAAATCCCACTTGAGCAACCCAAAACCGAAACTGGCACACAATTTTTTCCTACAATCCCGCCCGATGGGTGAAATTGTAGGATCCTTAATCCACCCATTAAGCCCCCAGTTTCGAAAAACTTGTCACGTTGACGCATGCGACCGCATTAGGGGTCGAGATTCCAGGGCCTAACTTCGCTAATTGTTTAAGCCCCTCCGATAAGGCCACGCTCCTAGTCGCATTGGGTCTCGGTGACCTGATGCTGGCCCCCTTATATCCATTCACCTATGGTCCTGTGTCTATCATGTGCCTTGGGGTTGGCCCCCTCCTCCTTTTTGCATTCCCGACGTTATGGGGTGTCATGTGACCTCGAGGCTAGCCCATTAAACTTTATTGCCACGGTTCTTTGCATTGGGATTTAACTATGTTGTTTGTGGGGTGTTGTGGCCATGGGTCGGGCTAAGGCCTAGCCCCTTGGCTCCTTTGGCTACGATCCTGTGGGCGCTGGGGTGGCCAGGTGCTAGGGCTTAGCCTGGCCCCCTCCCCCATATGCGCTACCATTAAACTTTAAATAACACCCATCTTCCATAGTTATTAGGAACTACTTGTGGCACGGTGGTGGAGCACTATGTTGCGACTCCAGAGGCCTGTTGTTCGAATCCCATGGAGGCCTGCTATCTCAATAAAACATTTTTTTCCAAATAAGAGGAGGCCACATGTCAACCCCTGATTGGCCCATGCGACTCTCCCTCATTAGTCCAAAACAACAACCAATGAACCAATAAAAAACCACCATACATGAGCCAATAAGAACTAGACAAATTTCATCCAACCATAGGTCCTCATAAACATAGTCACCTATTGAAAACTTCAACTTTTAAAATTTTAGTTATTTGGCAAATTGATCAAAACACGATATCAGTTTTGAGTGAAACAAGTTGCGTTGGATTTAGATCATCGAGATATATCCAACCATTCAGGTTTCGAGCTATGTTTCACATTTTGAATTTTAGCACTAAATTGATCTTGTTGACACCTAGTCATCAAGATTGGGTGAATAAATAAAATCAATGTAAATAAATAATAAGAGATATGAACAGTCACCGGGAGATGAAGTGAACAATCTCCCTCATGTATATAATAAATATCAACCTGAAGAGATAATATGAATTGATTTGTGTTGAGGAGTTACTGCCTGTCCTGACATGGTATCAGAGCCAGCTCCCGAAATTAGTTGTAACTCCCTTATGCAATTATCTTGCAGTCTGTCCCTCTGTGGAGTCTGTCTACCATAATTGATTCTGCGCCATTTTGCCCTCTATTTGCCATTTTTAATTCTGCGCCACTTCTACCCTGCCTCAGATCTGAAAACCCTTCTGAATTGCTGCGTTGATGGTTCGAGTAGCTATGCGGAGGAGCAGTGAAACGTTGTTGCGTTGATGGTCCGAGTAGCTATGCGGAGAAGCAGTGAAACGCTGCTGCGTTGACGGTCCGAGTAGCTATGCGGAGGAGCAGTGAAATGCTGCTGCATTGATGGTCTGAGTAACTACCAGCAAACAAGGCAGCGTGCGCAATCCTGGTTAGCATGCTACTGGATGCTAATATATTCTT
>APFE030278570.1:0-14621 GCA_000404065.3 Pinus taeda
AATTCAGGGCACAGAACCATTAAAGCATCATAGTGGACCATATTTGATGCTAAGGGCACAAAAGTACTTCACACAAAACCTACCTTCAAATGTCTAACTAGCTCAAGATCTGTAAACAAGCTATCTCACTTATGTTATGGATGATAGGTCAACAACCCTCTTAGGTGTTTCCATCTGCCAAGGGGAGTGACAAGTCCTAGATAGACCCATTAATTCATAGGTGTATATGTTAAGGTGGTCATGGAGTGTAAAAAACTCAATGTTCCACCACGTTTCCGGGGTTGGGGTGTAGAAATAGGGAGGCGCACAAGGCGGACGTGTAGGAGTGCCCCCAAATTTTAGGGAACTTCAAATGGGGACAAGAGGAGTCTCTCTCTTCTCTCCTCTCTCTCTCTCTCTCTCTCTCCTCTCTCTAATTATATATATATATACTATATATTTATATATTCAAATTCAATAATGATATACATTTATTCATACATCATAAATGATTCAATGAAATAGAAATAGTAAAATAATGTATACATTAATTACCCCGGATGCGGGTGATGAGACGTGCGATGGAGAGGAGCCACATGGTAGACATGGGCTGCCTCGTGTCCAAGCTGAGCATTGATGATGCCCTTCGCCGCCATGGACAGTCGATACAAGGAGGGCGGCAGGCATTCAATGCAACTTATGACACCATGGATCGAAGGCAACTTGCAAATGTGGAGTACAGGCACCAAGGGAACTGCTGGACTGTTTTTAAGGACGAAGAGTCGAGCCATGGAGAACAGTTTGCTGTCCGATGCATCGTCCCTCATGTCTCTAATCCTGTGGGCAGCGTTAGTGAGTTCAATTCTGGTAGTAGTTTGGGTACTCTTCAGTGAAGGTTCTGGATTACAGATCACTGCGACATTTCCGCTCTTGCATTCATCTCAGCCCCTGCAACCATGTATCGTAGAAGGGGTCCAGCCTGCGGAAGACCGGCTCGCCCTCCAGCCTCGCGACCACGTGTTCAGTGTTGCCGCTGCCGGTGTCATAGGGGAATTCAAGCCACCCCCTTACAGGCAAGCCAGTACATGGACTCCAGCGCTCCTAATGCCGAACCGGCCCCTGCACCTGCCTTTGGGTCTGCCATATTCTCCTTTGGCTGCACGCAGGAACGACCCCGCATTAACGCGCATGTTTCGGTCCTTTTTCTTGAGGAAGCTCAGGACGAGGCTGGAGGAGCGAGCAGTGGGGAGAGAACTCCAGGGGGAAGCCTGGGCGCGGAAGAAAGGCAACTTGCGGAGGAACCTGGACAAGCCTCCAAAAACCCTCCAGCTCAGGAAGCAGCGACCTCGAAGGCGGAAGTTGAGGAGGACTGGGAAACTTTGCGAGAGAGATATGGCTGGTGTGAAGTGGTGGAGGAAAAGCCTCCCGAGTAGCCCGCTACTGAACCGCTTCCTCTACACACGGCGATGGTCTGGGTATGTTGGGGCCCTCCCTGGTTTTGATTATGTTCATGGCTTTGTTTTATGCTTTATCTAGCCTAAGTCCAATTCAAAGTATGCAATGGCCAAGTCTGTTGAAACCCAGGCGAGGGATTTTGTGTTTTTCTCTTGTGGGCAGTCTCAATTAATTGTCGTGCCCCTGCGTGGGTAGTTTCAGTCTATGGTCGAGCCCCTGCATGGGCAGTTTCAGTAAGTTTTCTAGCCCCTGCGTGGGTGGTTCTAGTATATTCGAATTTTGGCTGGTGCCTCAAAGACCCATTTTTGGGTATCGTTCCAAGGCCCCTGCGCGGGCAGTTTCAATCAATTTTCAGGCCCCTGTGTGGTCGGGTCGAAGTCTGGTAGGAGTTTCAATGGCCTTTTTGGGTCTCGTCCTAATGCCCACAGTGCCACTGTTGGACTTGGGCACTCTGATTTCCTGAATGTAAATTTCACCCTGTACATAATATATTAGATAGTTTTACTGAGAAAAAAAAAATGTATACATTAATTAAAATTCATCACACATTATTCTAAAATACAATTAGTACTAATCAAAATAGTAGATATTAAAGTCTAAAGAGTATAATAGTAAATTGAAATTACTCAAACTCAAAAATAGTAAAAGTAATAGGGTCAAAGACTTGGTCTAAGGTCATCAATATCTAGAGTTAAAACTAAAAATGAACAATGGACAACGAACCAATCTTATCAGAACTAGACCAGTGATTAAACTGATCAATCTCGAAACTAAGAACTGGAAAAAAAACCAAACTGAAAAACAGTTGACCAAAAAATTCATAATATTCAACTTTTGTAAAAGAAAATGTAAATATTCATGTGCATCCATATGAATCCAAACCATTATACAAAAATATGTAAAGTTTCTCATATATAGCAAGGGTGCATATAACCAAACTAGCACGAAATGTGATCCATATTTCAACCTATTAACCACTCAAGTTGCACCTGAAGATTTGTCAAAGACTCCATGGTCAAAGTACACTCAAAAGCATTCCATCATCATCAAATCATGTCAGAAAGCCAAAATTCTAGAACTCCAGAATTCATTACAGTTCATCAGTTTTGTATTTCAAATTTTGCAGCCCTGCGAGGATGATGTAAAAATGATTCTAGTATGATGAAATTGAATCATCTAGAAGGACTAGGTAGCTTAGGACTATACTACCAAGTGAGTTCACTCTAGGGATTTTTTTTCCTTAGCTCATTATTTGTGGTTTTCAACACTTTAATTGGTTAAGTTTTTCTCCCAGATATTACCCCATATCTAGAGAGTGGCTTGATGGTAGAATCTTATGTGAGTGTTGGTGTCTAGAGTTGATGTATATTACCATACTAGATCATCTCTAAAGTTTCACAGGATTTGGTTGTGTCAAAGTGTTAGTTTTTAGTTATTAAAAATTTCTCATTGGTTGGGATTTTTAATAATTATTTGATGTAATAACTGTTGTCTATAGAAGTTGTAGGGGGTATGAGTAATCAAAATTAGACCTCTACACCTCAACTTTCTATCAAGACACACTTGGAGGATGGAAAAATATGTATTTATCCCTCAAAACCCAATTTTTATAAATTTTAGCAAAAAATGGCAAATAGTTAGCCAAAAACTAGCCATAAGATAAAATAAGAGAAAATAAAAATTTCTCTCCAAGTGAAAACAATAAAAAATGAGATAGAAATTCCCAAATATTAAAATCAAGTCAAAAAATGATGGGAATTCCATTTACAAAGAAAAGATGGCCTAAGGAAAAATTTGATGGTCTAGAAAAGAAGCTCATGTCCCAGCAAATCGAATCTTTTAAGAGGATGGTCCATGATGGTTGAATTGACAGAGAGATTTTCAAGGAAAACGATGGAAAAAAAAAAATTAAATGGTCCAAAACCACTCTAGGACTTTTCCCTCTCAAGATTTGCGGAGCTTCATCAAGCGTCACGATTTATTTGGCTTGGATCTAGCCGTTTGCTCCTTGGATCTAGATGTTTCACTTGGAGTGCGCTCCTCCTCTCATTTTCTCTATAAATTGAGGCTCTCACTCCTCACTTGTAACATCAATTGTAATAGAGCTCTTAGATATTGAAGCTCTGTTGTACTAGAATTCTTTTAATAATAAAGAAAGTCTTTGGGGTTAATGCTTTGTCGTGTTATTCTTCTACATCTATGGGAATATTTTTTTGATTAATTTTTTCTTAATGCTCTATTGGTGCTAATTAAATTGTTATTTCCATTTGCTTTGATTTGGATCTATTGATGTACAGTTATGTTGCATTAAATTTGGATTATAGAAACACTAGAGATCTAGAAGCACTAGTGGGTTTTCAGTTGAACCCCTAGTCTTCTTTTTCATTGTGCTATCTAATCCCTTGTGGATCTAACAATATCTTGTGAAAGTGTGTAGAGATTTATTTTCTGAATCAAATCTTGAGCATTTGGGGAAGTTTTATGTTGAACCAACCAACTCTTAAGGAATAGAAGTGGAAGAACCTGCATAGATCATTCTCAGTGGCTTATCATACGAACTATTTTAAAGGAGTTTCATTGCCATTGGTTGTAAATCTTATCATAAATTTTTCAGATCTATTTATTTATGTGCTCTATTTGTTAGATCTAGCTATTTTAGAGCTTATTTCTTGCTACCCAAGAGCAGAGGTATCCTCACTCTTTGGGCTAGTAAATTTGTAAAATTTTCAAGGATTTGGCTTGGAAATTTTTCATAAATTTTTTCTTGCAGGTGGAAGCTTGAGTATCAAAAGGAAAAATATATATTTTTTAAGTCAAAGCCTCACTTGTTCGTTGATCAAGCCATTATCCTCCCTTCTCTCCAATGCCTGCGTAGATCCTAGACGACTACAACTTTTAAGGGTTATTTCAAGATAGATTTTGAAGAGAGCCACCATTTGAAGTTTGTGAATTAAGATCGAAATTTTTTGGGAAGTCGTCCTCAATTTTTGAAACCTTTTCTCTTATTCGTAGGCATAGGAGAGTTTTCACCTTTCTCCTTGTGCATCTAAGCTCAAGCGAAAATTTTTGGAAGAGGAAGTGTAAATTTTTTGGAGGGTTATCAAATTCCTTTGCGGGAATTCCTATTGAAATTTTCATCATAAAAATTTTTAAACAAATTTTCTATTTTCTCTTATGTCTTGAGGAAGGGTATTAGCTCATTAAAGCTCAATTTTTTGTAAACCCTCCTCCAGATCTAGGCCATCTCTTCTCTCTAAGAGGCTTTCAAATTGTAATAATAATCAAAGAAATTTTTTCTTTGAGGGAGCTTAGGTTTTCTTCCCCTTGTTATCCCACCTCCTCATTTGGAAGGAGGACCTCTTTGATGATGGTGACTAACTTGTTAGCTTAGATTAGTTTTCTTTCTCTTTTCGTCCTTTAGTTGCATTAGCATTGCTAGATCTAATCTCATTTTGCAAGTAGTTTTTAAATCACTCTTCAATCACTTCACTTATCTTGCTTTTATTTTCATTAAGTACTTTCATTGGCTATTAGATCTAACTTGCATCTCCAATGAAGTAGCTTTATTTTCTTGATCTCATTGCCATTTGCTTCTTGATCTAATTCACTTTGCTTCATTGAGTAACTTTCGCTTAGTTCATTGGTCAATGGCATAAGCCAATCTCATATTGATGTCACAACTTGTGCTCAAAGTATTAATTGCCTATTCCCCACTTATAAATTATTGTTTTCAAGCAAAATTCAGGGGGCACGCCCAACCTTTTTTGAGGGGGGATGCCCACAAGCACCCGTTTAGGGGAAGTGTTTCCCCCTTTGTCTCCCCAAGTTTCCCCATACTTTACGAATTTAGCATTACCATTAATTACGTAACATTAATAGGGGCCTAGGGTTGAATATTAGGCTTCCCCACTTATAAATTATTGTTTTCAAACAAAATTCAGGGGCACACCCAACCTTTTTTGAGGGGGGGTACCCACAAGCACCCCTTTTGGGGAAGCGTTTCCCCCTATGTCTCCCCAAGTTTCCGCAAAAGGGGGATGTGGGGAAAAGTTTCCCCAGGTGCCCCCCCACCCCCCATCCCAGGTACGTGGGAAACATGGGGAGTGGGCACCCGAACCTAGGGGGGACGTGTCTTAGTGGAACACTGGAAAAGCTTCAAGGAAGATGTCACATCAATAAGACCAATTAATGGATGCCCAACATCCTAAGTGTAAGGATGTAATGAGGGAGAAATCATGAAGGCATGAGTTGCCCCTTTCATCCATAGGGGCAACTCATGTAGTAGTTTCTCATTCATCGGGGTTGGGACATGCGAGAGTTCTTTTATTTAGATGAAGTATTAAATGCTGGAGGAACTAGGTGATGGACAATGAAGGGGATAAAGCTCCTGCTAGGCATTTTCCCATGTGCTAAATAAGGTCCCAGTTGTTTTTTTTTCATTTTACATCTTCCTATTGTGCCTTTATATGCTTTTATTTTTCTTTCAGTTGCATCAACGTCTGGGGCAAGTTTTTGGGCCCTAACCAGAGTTGCAACAACCGTCCCTCACCTTCCCCCCTCGTTCAGGAGGCAAATTTGTGTCTAGACTCCAGAATGGATCTGCGGGGGATCCTCAAGCAGAAATATAGGTTCTTGGACTTTCAAAATCATGACAATTCTGAACTGCACTTCAACAGGCTAGAACCGCAGTTCTGGCACGATTCTGCAAGCAAGAACCATGGTTCCACAACTGTTCCGGAAACCACTCATGGTTTCGTGGGGCATTTTCTTCTTTTTCAGAACTTTTGAACTACTATATGAGGAACCATGCTTCTTGGACACTCCCAAGGTGCTCCCTTGATACTCCCTAGACACTTCCTACATGCTCCCTTTACCTCATCAGACTTTATATGGAGAAAATGTAATTTCATATTCCATTCGAAATTCAACAAACTTAAACGGTTTTCAAGATTTTAGGATCAATGGGATTGTGCCATTTTGTTAAATTATATCATGTATGAGGGTATGTTATTGGCATTTAATCAAGAGCACCAAGCCCTATATGTACCCCAGTGTTGGTGGTGTTGATCATTGAACTCCTTTGTCATGGCCTTAGCAAAAATGTACACTTCACTCAAGTCAAAATCATTGATCAGGCATGTTAATCTTTTTCTACCCTATTATAAGACTTGGATTAGGTAGTTTCATCAAAATTAGGCAATGTTGACTAATATCCCTAGAGAACCGAAGTAGAGGCAAAGGCTAAACAAGAGGAGAGGAATCTAGATTCTAAATGGTTGATGCTCGAATAAATTAATCATCAATGTACTATGGATGCCATTTTTATCTTGATTTCTGTACAATTAACAATATGCATGCTTTGATATATTTTGCAACTAATTTGGCACTTAGGATGTTTTTGGAATATAAATGCAATGATATATATAACACTTTTGGGACGCTTCGCTTCTAAGGATTTTTGGAAAATGACACTTCCGACATTTCGCTTCCAAACAACATCCCCACTTCGTGCAACCTTGGCATTGGCCCAAGGATGTGGATATAGTGTGCCAATCCCAATAACCAATGACAATCAACCCAAATGATGGAGATGAATAACAAGGATGGAAACTGGTAAGAATGGATTACCAGGGATATGTTATATCAATCACTGCCCCTATTAGTGCCTCTCCTAAACCCTAAGGCCTTAGAGGAGGTCCCACTAGGCTAGTGTCACAGGATAACCTCCTAGGTGAAGAGTGGGAACAAGGATACAATTAGGAGCAATCAAGCATCCAATTTTCCTCGTGATTCATTTTAATATGCCTTTAACATTAAATGAAAGTGCATGATTGCTAAAACGGTTAGAGTAACTATCGATAGATGACCCACCTTCCTTCAAGAAAAATGTTACATGGGCAAGAACATTGAGCAATAGGTGAACTGTAGCATAATCCTATCTGAAAACCATTATAGTGCTGCTGGCTAGCTGGTTGTCAAATGAGGAGAAAAAATTTATCCTATGGGTTACCTACTTTTTCTGTGTAACACGGACAACACTACTAAATGAGTTCCATTGCTTTCATCTTCAATTTTGTTTGTTCAATTGACCTTTTGTTACTACACATTACCTCCACAATTTGAGTATTTTTAAAATAAAGTTGCATACTTGGATGGTACTCTTTCAAAAAACAAGAAAGACAAGTTTCACACCAAAATTCATGGGAATAAAAGAAAATAATGTATTTTCAGTGCTAGTGATCTCAAAATTTAAATACACCTAGCAAACAAATGAACCTTAGCATCCAAATTACTGGTGTGTAGCTACAAAGATATTAGAGTAGTATGAGTTGATGTGTTTCTTTGTATGTATGTATGTATGTATGCTAGTGTTCCCACAAACCTGGATCGCTAATGTCAAGCATTACAGAACTGCTTACCTGGTTTGTCATACCCCTTTCTTTTCAGACCATTTTACAATAGTTTGGAATCTAGATTTTTATGATCACAGAAAGCTTCCATCCAACCTCCCTCCTGATATTGTTATTTACCCCCTAAAAAGCCCATAAACATAAAGCAATACTCTTTGGATACTTGAATAATCAATACATCCTTTTGAAAAGAAACGCCAACAAAACAAATCGACAAACAAGCTGCCCAATTAAACAAACTAAAAAGTAAACAAATAAATAGGCCAAGTAACTCACGTAGCAATCTTTTCCTTGTGAACGATAATGAATCTCTCTTAAATCTGCAACACTTCTTCTTACTTGTTCACCACGATATTCTAATACCTGGTCAAGAAATAATCATTATCAAGGCATTAGAACTGCTTCTTAAATTTTCAAAAAGTAAAATCTAGACAGTGAATATTTTATGAATCCATTAGAGCAACTAGTGGTTGGTATATTTTTTATATTTTGGCTTCCGTGAAATATCCAAAGATTTTATTCTTCAAAAAATAGCTGAAAGATATTCTCTACAGAAATTTTCCTGTTGCTAAATGCACACATAAAACTAGCAAAGCTTCTAAATATAAGGCACATCGGAAGAGTTCTTAGATTCTTCTACCTACTTCTTTACATTGTCCTCAAGTGCATATCTATAAACAAATTCCTAAAGATAAATCCTTCACGTAACTAAAAATATAATACTAGTACAAAAATATGCACACATTCACAGAAATGCATACCATTTCTCCTTCCCGAATGTGCCTCCGAGCAAAGAGACCCCATCCATGTATGCCCGACTTCCCAAAACAAACTCTCTTTTTCTCAGTTTCCTGTAGCATAAGTATGGACTCTAGTACTATGTTAAGGTACAAATAAATGGAAGAGCCATGCGAACATCCACATAACATAAATAAGCATGGAAACTAATTTTAAACACAGAAAAAGAAGAACTTCATAAAATAGACCTGGCTGTAAGTAAGGCGTTCTTTGGATGATGAAAACTCTCCTGGGTCTGCTTCTTGCTGTTGGACATCAAGTGAACATGTCTCAAGAACATAAGGACTCTACATAGTGCAATCTCATAGGTATCTATTTAACCAAGAAATCAATATAACATTTGGACTGAAACTTACATTTAAACAATTAAGAGCTTCTATGATTTCTCTAGGATGTGAGCAATATCCCATCGATCGGTAAGCAATGGCCTTTCCAGCAGATTTCTGTTACACAACAAAAACATGTAGAAAGAAGAAACAAAACTGAAGTTATGGATTACGTAACTAACAGAGTGAAATCAAAATATTGAATAGAACTACATGCTAAAGATATAAAGCCCATCATTTTAGTTGGGAACTGTATTTTCTATATTTAGTAGGAGGATCAGGTTTTGAAGTTTTTGACAAATTTGAAGGCGTTTTCCATTTCGAGTTGGCAAATTTTTGGTGGAGGATGACACTCATCCTTCGCTGTCCACTTTTGGACAGATTTTGTTTACAAATGTATAAATGTGGATTCCAAATTGTAAATGTATGAGGATTTTATCTAGTATTGAATATGCTATTGCAACAGATTGCATTTGGAAGATTTATGGATTAATGCCATGTGTGGCATATTGTTAGTTTTTTGAACCTTCGTCCATACACTTCATGCATATTTGTTCATTGGACGGGACATATCACATATCTTGCCACATCACCAAGATCGAGAGTTGGAATGCTTTGCATTCTTGGCATACATTTGGTTGCACATTGCCACATCACATGGACTTTGGTGCTTGTTGGTAGCTTGCTTGAGGAGAGGAGTTTCCTTTGACTACTTCCATACTCATTTGTTGAGTGATTAATCTATTGATAGATTATTTTCCACTCCGTTGCGTTCACATAGGATATAGCACATCCATTAAGTGGAACACCCATTAACTGAGGGGTTCCAAGATGGTTTAGCACATGTTTTGAGGAGCGCTCCACTTGTGTTGCACATCTTTTTAAGAATGTTCAACCTTTGTCCTATGGTGTTGAGGTAGTGTGATGGATTTGACACATGGATTCAAGGTGTCGCACATGGGTTTTCTTTTGGCTTATTTTAAGGGAGTGCTCCACTACTCATGGCACATATCTCTAGGGAGCTCATCTTGGGAGGCACATTGGCTTGTGGACAGATGAGATTGTAGCAATTGTTGATCACTCCACTTGTGCACACTTATATAGAGTGCCCCTCTTCTTTGAAGCTTTTGGGAGTTAGAGTTGGTCAAATTGCACATGCTTTGATGACAGAAAACAGCTTTAAGAAGGCAATTATAACTAACATTTCCCAAATTTCTATGTTTATTTGAAGAGGTTCTTTACTTGGTTCATGGAGCACCCTAGATCATTTGTCTATTTTTGGCATGACTTTGGCATCTCTAGGTGGTTGACTTTCTTATGTAGTGGAACACTCCCTTAATCATTGCATCAAAACACACTTATGGCAAATTAACCTAAGATACCAGTATTCGGATCTGTATATGAATCCGCCAGTGTTTTGAAAATTTGGGATACGGATACGCTAAAGAAACGGCTAGTACAAATAATATAAATATTTTTTTTATATTTTTAAAAAAGAAAAATATAAATTCTGTATTATATAGTTATATATCTTGTAAAATGTAATATTACATAAACAATAATATCTTTCATTATAATGTAAATTGAGATCTTATTTATAAGTATTAAATATTAAGTATTCATATAAATTAAATACTTTACAGTTAATGTAAAACATAATATCAACTATTATAAAATTATAAACATAAATTAAATTAAAGGGACAAAAACTATTTAGATTGGATTAAAAAGTGAATTGAATTTAGGAATTTAAAAGCAATTTAATATAAATCATACGCATGGGAGCAGGCAATTTAAAATTCGCAGCATAATAAGGTAATGTCAGACTTTCTCGGCATCAAATACGTTGAGAAACCAAGTGGAAGAGAATTTTTGAACTACTGATAATTATTTGTGAGAGTATTAGATCTTCTCTACAATTTATTTCAATTCATTAAATAATTACACTTCAGAAATTTAATCAAACAGTAAGGAGAAAGAAGAGATCACAATGCACAATAACAAGAGACACCAAAATTAGGTCAAATACCAAGGCAAAAACCCACAGGGGGAAAAGCCAACCAAATCTTTCATAGAGAGATCCTTCAACAATACATCAAGACGAAGAAGGCTTCCACAAGTGCTAAGTCTCCACAACTGAATGTCCATCAAAGATCACCAAGGAGAGGTTGCTCCTCTCATCATATTACAAAAGACAGTCAGATTAGAACTCAGATCTAGGCTGAGATCTTGGATCCAGACTTCAGGTCACTATAATAATAAGCAAATCTTGGATACCAGGCTTCAGATCTCAATGATAATAAGCAAATCTCGAAATACCAGACTTCATATCACAGCTACAATAAGCATATCTTGGCTACCAGACGTCATATCACAATTATAACAAGCAGAACACGAACCTCTGACATCAGATCATAAGTATAATGAGTAGATCTCGAACCTCTAACTTCAGATCACAAGTATAATGAGCAGATCTCGAACCTCTAACTTCAGATCATAAGTATAATGAGCAGCTCTCTAATCACTGATTTCATATCATAAATGTAATGAGAAAATGTACAGATCTCGGACCACTTCACATAGGAGAGCAGATGATTACGGTATGTGTGTTCCAATAGCATGCAAAGGAGAGAGAGCTAACCTCTCTATATAGTCATCATGTGAGCATGCAATCTGAATGAGAGAGTTTCAAGGCAAGCCAACTAGCCATATGTGATCTAACTTAGCACTTGTGAAGCCACTTGAAAATATAAATAAAATAATAATTTTATTCTTTCCAAAAATACATTTTGACCGAATGAATGCTAGAAACAACAACAATTTTGTTCTTCTCAAGTACAATGATAATTATGAAGACTGACCATAGCTACACATTCTTCAACGCTCCGTCTTAGCTAGGGAGGTATTCATAATCATAGTCAAGATGTAATACAAGTTGAAAAGTTCTCTAAGAAAGGATCAAGGTTAGATCAGCATCGTCAAAATATTACCCGCATCACTACCTAGTACTAAATCACCATGGTACACTTCATGCATACTCTCCCCAAGAGACAACAACCAATTAGCGTCTCATAAGTTCATAGCCATGGTACAATATAAATCAGTACTGCAGAACTAGAATATGGCCTTATCCATCCATGGTAATAATAAGCTCTTTAGAGCCAAATGTTGGGAGGCTCTTATCCAACCTGGTAGCCTCTAACCCCATACTCCTATCTAGGTTATTGTACTTGACTTAAGGACTACAGCCCTATCCAGGTCACAGTACAAGACTCAGGAGAATGGTTATTTTCCTTTAGGTTATTGGCCATAGTGCCAATAACAAGAAAATGTCCATCTTCCTATCCAGGTCAATGTGTTAACACAAGGATGTTAAGCATTACACAGTTCAAATACATGACTCAAGGAGATGCCCATCTTTCTATATAGGTCAATGTACTTGACACAAGGTTGTTAAGCCCTATATAGGTTAAAGTACAAGACATAGAAAGATGCTCACAGGCCCATTCTCCCTAAACAAGTCAATGTACAAGACATAGGGTAATAACCCTATACAGGTCATAGTACCAGACATAGGGAAAATGAATGTCCACGATGCTAATCAATCTATCAAACCATTCTTCCTATCTATGCCACAAGGTTCGTCGAACTTCAAGCTTCTAGTTAGAATTTTGGCAAACCTTTAAAAAAAATTGAGGCTCGGCAAACGTCATCAAACCTTATAGCTATTGACCTAGTCCATAGATCAAAATTCATAACCTCATGGCACAACTCAAGCTTGTAATCTACCCTTGCAATTTCCATGTTCGTGATAGCATTTTTTATGTTTGTCAATGTTGATACTTACTATTTTATCCATATTTAATTTTAAAGTTAACATTTATATATGATATATATATATATATATATATAATAATATAGAAAATGTATATAGACGAACCTAATGGCGAACCTCATCCGAACCTCATCAAAAAATTCGAACTCGAACCAAACCTAATCACTATCGAACCCGAACCATGTGACTTAGCTTCCTATACAAGTCACAAATTGACACAAGGACTATAGCCCTATCCAAGTCAGTGTGATACAAGAACAACCACATGATCTAAGAAGATCACTATTCCCTCTCAGCCAGAGAAGCAATCTCCACAAGTCAGCTTATTTTTGAAATACACAAGCATTCCTCTAGGGAAAGGTTTCAGTTGTTTGCTCATCAATGGAGATATATTAGAGTTTCACTAGTTATTTCTGTACCATGTCATGAAAGTAGTAATATTAGGTGCCATTATGCTTTGACTTGCCATGATACACTAGATTCTTATCCAGAATCAAACCAAACAAATCATCAAGCGACTTTTGAAGCCAAATAGCTCAATAACATAAAGATAAGCCTCTCAAGAGGGAAGAATGATCAACATAATGAGTCATTGGGCCTTTGAAAAGGCCTAATGAAGCCCAAGGGGTGCCATGATGTGAAAATGGACTCTCAACATAGTAGACAAGGGATTGGCCCCTTGTTTTCAAAGCAAGAACCTTGTGGTGCTCCCACATGGGTGTGGGGGCACAAGGACATCCTCATTGTCTCCAAGTGGATCAAAAGTGATTGTATACCATTTGTAAGGGCTAAGATGACGACATAAGCCCTCCCTCTACAGCGGGAGAATCCTCTGGACCCTGGAACATCTGTCAAGTGTATGGTGCAAGTGTGAAGCCAACTAGGCATAGTGAACCAGGTGCATCATCCTCATCCAAAAGGTAGAAAACGGGCCATCAACGAGCAATGTTGGGGATCCATGAAGTAATCTCTGCTATGGTGGAGGCTCATGGCTCTCAACGCTCATTGTACAAGTTCCCATGTGGCCCTCTGGAAGGCTAGGACCCCGTATAGGGAGGTCAAGCCCCAAATGGAGACCAACCTGCAATCCTACATAAGATCCAATGCGTCTCATTGCCCTCCAATACAACAAATCATTACAATAATCAGGTAAAAGAGTTTACAAATCATGGAATCAATGGGGCACTTCATGGTGGCATGCCCTTCCGTAGTGTGCTTTGGCATGTACAAGCATCTCCAAGCTCAATAAAGTGTTTAATTGAGGACCCTATTAGGTGGTTTTGGCCTTTAAAGGGGGTGGCATGTGATATAATAATGGAACGAAGTGGGGGTTAAGGGAAGGATCCAGGCCACATGTTATGGGACAAAGGGTATCTGTAATGAGGGAAACAAACACTTGGGTATATGAGTGTAGGAGGGAGCAATTGTGGTACATAAGTTACCCCAGCCTTCATTTTTCCACCTTTCCTCATATGCCTTTCGTCTTTTATTGATTTTTTTTCATAACTGCTTGGGGCTCCAGGTGATGAGAGCATGATGTGTGGTATCTAGCAGTGGATACCCCTTTTTAAGGTGGGGCATTTCATTGCCGACCAGGGGTTGGGACAATCATGGGTTTCTTAATGTGGAGGGGGCTGATCTAGGGCCCATAAGAACCAAGGTGATGGCCATATATGAGGGGTAGAGCTTATGTTTGCCTGTTACCCATGTGCTAATTTTGTATGTCCCAACCATCTTTTGCATTTTGTGGTACATTTTCCTGTTGATAGCGGCCAAATTATGCTTTTTCTTTTCTTTTTAGCTGCATCAACCTCTGGG